>JAGFNQ010007298.1:0-117908 GCA_024364735.1 Boesenbergia rotunda | reverse complement strand
TCTCTTTTCTTGTTTTGTGCCCAATGAGGTGGAGTCCATTTAGTATGTCCTTGATCCGGGGCGTGGAGTTGGCTTGCAGACTCACCTTCCTGCATTTTTATGTTAAATAATTTATTCAATAACAAATCTCTTTTTGTTACCTTCGCATCTGAGGTGCCTTCATGCAGTTCAATCAGTTTGTCCCAAAGTTCTTTGGCAGATTCAGTTGGGCCGATACGGTTCAATTCCTCTTTGGTTAGTCCGCATTGGAGTGTGTTCTGTGCTTTGAACTCAATCTGAGCCCTTTTCTTCATTTCTAGGTTCCATCTGTCATGCTTCAGTAGTGCATTGTTTCCCTCGTCCATTGGTGGTTCGTAGCCAGATTGCACCGCGAACCATTGATCCATATCAGTCTTTAGGTACACCTCCATTCTTCGTTTCCAGTAAGGGAAGTCTTCCCCATGAAGAGCGGAGGATGGGCAGTACTATATCCTTCACCTTGAGCCATCTGAAATAGACAACAACAAAAACACTTGTTCCAAGACTAGGTCTTGGATTAGTAGTGTGGTAGGAAAAGGAGAAGAAAGGAACAAAAAACGACTCGAAATGGTGTTGCCCAAATTCGAGTAAAATCGATAGAAAATATCTAAATTTAGGCAACAATACCTAATTTAGATCGTGCAGTGAAAACACAAACAAACGAAAAAGAATTGGATTTCCCCCGGCTCTTATGGTGGTTGCACCGATACAGAGCGAACTTTGCTCTGATACCACTTGTAGGACCGATGCACGTGAGAGGGGGGGGGGGTGAATCACGTGACTTTTAAAATTCTCGTTATAAAATCAGAGTCGATAGAAAATTGTACGATGCTTTTTATAACGTGCACAGCGGAAAAATTAAAACGAAATGCGAAAGCGAAAAATAATAAAAAAAAATTACACGAGGAGTTTTACTTCATTCGGAGCCTTCGCCGACTCCTACTCGAAGGCCCAAGTTCCTTGAACCTTTCCTGTGGGCAATCCACTAAAAACCTCTACCGACAAACTACCGATAGAGTGATTTGAATACAAGATTGGGCGGAAGTGTAACAACCCTACACTTCCCCCTTAAATAATTTAAGTGCAGAAAGAAAAAATTTGTTACCCAACACTTAGATTTATCTGAAGCAGCTTGGGTGTTGGGAGCGATCTTCCAGCAGCGGTCGGACAGCGTCGAGTCAAAACACAAACTGCAGCAGAGGAGCGTGGAAGCAAGAGAGCGCCAAAGCTTGAACCAGAATCAAATTTTCTTATCCGTTAGAGGGCTTGCTTGCTTCTATTTATAGTGCCTCGATGCATGATCTTCTCAGCTCAAATTTTATCCATCAACAAGATAAAATAATTAAAAAAAAATAATGTTTCTATCCTTTGCTTCAATTAAGAAAATAATTTAAATAAAATATAAATACAGAATATTGAAAAGTTAACCGAGAGGTTTTATCCTCTTACAATTTTATTAATAATTTAAAAGAAGATTTTATCCTTCCAGCTAAGCTTTACGTGAGAATTTTAAGCATTAGTAGGGATAATTTTATTCTCTAAAAAGAAGGAAATACGAATAATTTAAATGATAATTTATCCTCCACCAAGGCTTTAGATAAGGAATAATTTTATAAAATTCAACTACAAAATCTAATTAAATAAATTCTGTAAAATAGAGTTAATGCATTTAGAATCTAATTAAATAAATTCTGTAAAATAGAGTTAATGCATTTAGAGTTAATTAGACCCCGTCCAAACCTAGATAAGGATCTAACCAGGACTCAACCGAGGTCACCAAAATGGGCCTAAGTTGGACCGCGCCTACAGTCCTAAAATAGGACCCGTCCTCACTGGTTCGCTCCTCCAGTGACTTACCTCACTTACCTCGTGCAACTCTACTCAACTTCTTAACCCACCAGGTCTTCCTGCCAGGGCTCAACCACCCTGGTCTTTTTGCCAAGTTTCAACCAACTTGGGCTTCAGCCAGTTGTCAGGCCCCGTGAACCCAACTGGACTTCTCGCCAGGACTCAACCACCCTGGACTTCCCGCCAGGACTCAACCATCCTGGACTTCAGCCAGGTGTCAGGTCCTAAGTCTTTCAACCCTGCACACTTAGTAAAGAGGTCAAAACCAAAAGCAAGTCTAACTTTAACCTATTTGTTATTCATCAAAACTCAGGTTTAACTATTAGTGCAAATTGCACCAACAGATAGTAGCATTAAAAATATAAATAAATGATTTTTATAAAGATAGTAGCATTAAAAATATAAATAAATGATTTTTATATTTGATTAATTGAAATTAATATATTAAATAATATTTAATAAATATATTAATGTATAAAATTTTTTTTGAAAAAAACTAACTGTGGGCCTAAAATAAAAATATTTCATGCCCAGCGTGGGCCTGAAATTTTTTATTTCAGCCCAGCGTGGGCCTGAAATTTTTTATTTCAGGCCCTCGTTGGGCTTGAAATCTTTTGATTCAGGCCTGACGTGAACTCAAATTTTTTTTCTATTTTAAAAATATATTAATATATAAAAAAACCTATCAAAACACTTAATTTCAGATTCAAACGTAGGGCCTGAAGTCATCCCAGGAGGGTCTGAAGTCAAATAACTTCATATCCTATAAATAATTAATTTAATAAATAATAATTAAACATAAAAAATATTGTTAATATTAAAAAAATTTCGGTGCCCTTTGGCCTGAAGTCATCCGACTTCAGGCCTAAGGAGGGCCTGAAGTCTGATGACTTCAGGCCCTCCATTATTAAATATAAAAAAAATTATAAAAAGTATAATATATAATTACATATTATTTATAATTTTTATAAAAAAGGTAAAATATATAATTACATAATAATAAAATGCTATAGGAGTGGTTTAGGTATATCAGTGAGTTTTGAGCAAAACTCATTCATAGACCTACCATATTTGGAATTTTGAAAACTTTATATCAGTAGACAGGGTTGAGCTAAGAGATGAGATTTTGGGTGCCGAAACCTCTAATCTTGCTGTATCACCAATGCTATAGGAGTGGTTTAGGTATATAAGTGAGTTTTGAGCAAAACTCACTGATGGACCTATCATATTTGGAATTCTGAAAACTCTATATCAGTAGTCAGGGTTGAGCTAGGAGATGAGATTTTGGGTGCCGAAACCTCTAATCTTGCTGTATCACCAATGCTATAGGAGTGGTTTAGGTATATCAGTGAGTTTTGAGCAAAACTCACTGATGGACCTACCATATTTGGAATTCTGAAAACCCTATATCAGTAGACAGGGTTGAGCTAGGAGATGAGATTTTGGGTGCCGAAACCTCTAATCTTGCTGTATCACCAATGCTATAGGAGTGGTTTAGGTCTATAAGTGAGTTTTGAGCAAAACTCACTTATAGACCTAAACCACTCCTATAGCATTGGTGATACAGCAAGATTAGAGGTTTCGGCACCCAAAATCTCATCTCCTAGCTCGTCTACTGATATAGGGTTTTCAGAATTCCAAATATGATAGGTCCATCAGTGAGTTTTGCTCAAAACTCACTGATATACCTAAACCACTCCTATAGCATTGGTGATACAGCAAAATTAGAGGTTTTGACACCCAAAATCTCATCTCTTAGCTCAACCCTGACTACTGATATAAAGTTTTCAGAATTCCAAATATGGTAGGTCTATCAGTGAGTTTTGCTCAAAACTCACTGATATACCTAAACCACTCCTATAGCATTTTATTATTATGTAATTATATATTATACCTTTTTTATAAAATTATAAATAATATGTAATTATATATTATACTTTTTATAATTTTTTTTATATTTAATAATGGAGGGCCTGAAGTCATCAGACTTTAGGCCCTCCTTAGGCCTGAAGTCGGATGACTTCAGGCGAAAGGGCACCGAAATTTTTTTAATATTAACAATATTTTTTATGTTTAATTATTATTTATTAAATTAATTATTTATAGGATCTGAAGTTATTTGACTTCAGACTCTCCTGGGATGACTTCACGCCCTACGTTTGAATCTGAAATTAAGTGTTTTGATAGTTTTTTTATATATTAATATATTTTTAAAATAGAAAAAAATTTGAGTTCACGTCGGGCCTGAATCAAAAGATTTCAAGCCCAATGAGGGCCTGAAATAAAAAATTTCAGGCCCACGCTGGGCTGAAATAAAAATTTCATGCCCACGCCGGGCCTGAAATATTTTTATTTCAGGCCCACGGTTAGTTTTTTTTCAAAAAAAATTTATACATTAATATATTTATTAAATATTATTTAATATATTAATTTCAATTAATCAAATATAAAAATCATTTATTTATATTTTTAATGCTACTATCTTTATAAAAATCATTTATTTATATTTTTAATGCTACTATCTTTATAGCAAAACTCACTGATAGACCTACCATATTTGGAATTCTGAAAACTTTATATCAGTAGACAGGGTTGAGCTAAGAGATGAGATTTTGGGTGCCGAAACCTCTAATCTTGCTGTATCACCAATGCTATAGGAGTGGTTTAGGTATATCAGTGAGTTTTGAGCAAAACTCACTGATGGATCTATCATATTTGGAATTCTGAAAACTCTATATCAGTAGTCAGGGTTGAGCTAGGAGATGAGATTTTGGGTGTCGAAACCTCTAATCTTGCTGTATCACCAATGCTATAGGAGTGGTTTAGGTATATCAGTGAGTTTTGAGCAAAACTCACTGATGGACCTACCATATTTGGAATTCTGAAAACCCTATATCAGTAGACAGGGTTGAGCTAGGAGATGAGATTTTGGGTGTCGAAACCTCTAATCTTGCTGTATCACCAATGCTATAGGAGTGGTTTAGGTCATCAGACTTCAGGCCCTCCTTAGACCTGAAGTCGGATGAATTCAGGCCAAAGGGCACTGAAATTTTTTTAATATTAACAATATTTTTTTATATTTAATTATTATTTATTAAATTAATTATTTATAGGATTTGAAGTTATTTGACTTCAGACCCTCCTGGGATGACTTCAGGCCCTGCGTTTGAATCTGAAATTAAGTGTTTTGATAGGTTTTTTATATATTAATATATTTTTAAAATAGAAAAAAAATTTGAGTTCACGTCGGGCCTGAATCAAAAGATTTCAGGCCCACGGTCAATTTTTTTTAAATTTTTTTTATACATTAATATATTTATTAAATATTATTTAATATATTAATTTCTATTAATCAAATATAAAAATCATTTATTTATATTTTTAAATCTAACAGTTTGTTTCAAAAAACTTTTTATACATTAATATATTTATTAAATATTATTTAATATATTAATTTCTATTAATCAAAAATAAAAATTATTTATTTATATTTTTAAATTACGTTGGATGAAAAAAATTTTAAGTGAAATATTTTTTTAATTTTTACCTTACGTTTTTTAATTTAGCGCCGATTTCATAATATATTATTTTAAAATAAAACTCAGTAATTAAGTCACGTTGCATATGCTGACGTCTCAGAATTTATTACTGAGAGAGAAAGAGAAAGACAATAGATAACAGGAGGGGTATAAGAGGAAGTTCACTATAATGAGTGCGCTCTTTGGTGAAAATGAAACCTTAATACGCCTTTTGATAAATACCTATTCTTAGGTACGCCTTTTGGTAAATTACCGAAATATATTTACTGTCCTAAGTCAACTCAAGATCTCTTCAGTCAATTCAATAAACAGAGAGAGACCTATTTTAGTAGCCAGCTATCTAATTTACTCAAGTCATTGAAGTCAAAACTCAAGCTAAACTGGAACCCTTTGTTGGGACCGGGTGCATGTTGACAAGGATACGGGTTCGTAATATTTTAAAATTTTACGTGCAGCGGAAGAATTAGCATAAAATAATTTCACAAATTATTTTAACCACGTATCTAGCATGCGACCTTATGATGTGTGGACGTAATCATAAATTAAAACTTTGCGGAAAAGTAAACTAATTTACTTTGTACCTCGCGTAACTCGAAGAAAGGGACGAGATCCAACCGTAGCGTCCCTTGGAAGCTCCGCCTCTATTCGCGTCCACGCTGAGTTCTCTTTGGGATGACTTCGCAAAGTCACGAGTTTTGTGCCGACGAGAACTACTAGATTCTCGGAAGGCACAACTAGAAGAACAAGAGAAAAGAATGGAAACTTACCAACAAGAAACGGAATCTAAATTCCGAGAAGGAAGGAGATGCGTCCCGCTTCTTCTTCTTCTTGTTTGGCTCCTTCTTGATGATGGTTGCTCATGCCAATCTCAAGGTGATGTGAGGGAGGTGCGCCGGCCCTAAGGGGAGGAGGCGCCGGCCCTAGGGTTGAGGTGCGCCGGCTCTTGCAAGAAGAAGTGGGCGCCGGCCCTAGGAGAAGAGAGAAGGAGAGGGAGAGATTAAGAGAGAGGGAGAGAATTAATCTCTTGATTACTCAATCGATTAAGGAATTCAAGTCTAGCCTTGGTTCCTTTATATAGTAACCTCTCCCTTGCCAAGTCTCCCTCTTAACGGAATTTTCATAAGAAATTTATCCTATAAATTCTCTTATTAATTATTCCGTTTAAACTAAGTTTTATTATAACTAACTTTATAATAAAACAAATACCTTCTCTCCTTTTATTATGGAATAAATTTTATAAGAAATTTATAAACTTTCTTATTATGGAAAAATCAATTCATAATTGATTTTATAAAATTAAAATAAACCATTCCATGGATCATTTTAATTTCCATGAAAGAATAAATTTCTATAAATTTATTTACACAAATTTATTTATCCATAATTTATAAAACAAATCGCGCTAGATTTATTTTATTAATTAAACCAAATAAATTGGTTTCTTCCCCTTGTTGTGGCCGGCCAAACCAAAGGGGGTTAGCACCCTCTTTGGCCGGCTAAACCAAACCGAACCGATCGCGAATTAAACTCATTTAATTCGCCCAATAAGCCTTCAAAAGACTTAGCCATTTTAAGTTTCCGTTGCGCCTCTGATTAACTCAGATTCGACTTATTTCTCTTGATTGGAAAATCCAATTTTCAACTCATTTTAAATCCCTCGGATTACTCATAGTGCGTGTGACTAAATAGGCTTTCGATTTATGTTGGCCGTCTATAATCAACTAATTATAGAACGATCATGAGTGACACCTAGTAGTACATCATGACCCCCAATTAATCGAAAGATCAACGGTTTGACCTCAGAAGTAATTCTGAAACCCTTCAGCAGCTCTAATGAATCGTGTCCCATTCCCTTCACCATCTTATACCCACTTGGTTCAGGACACGGTCTATTTGTGTCAGTCCCCACTAGGCTGACTACATCACACCTAGCCCAAGTAGTGTCTTTCTCGTCCTTTGGATTTCTAATTACTCTCACGTATTTAAGAGACTCGTACTCTAAACATGATATGCTCTGGCCAGAGGCTTTGAGTAATAATCCGATGATAGGCCTGGGTATACATCTCCTCGCAAGGAGTGGTGAATCCTTTGTAGGCTGCTCAAACATCTTCGGGCACTTCGGCTTATACCCAATCATCCTGAGTCCACACCTCATAGGAGATGCTTGCTTAAGATGTTAAAGTATAAGTCTCCATGACCAAGATGACTTGAACACCGCAAGTCAAAGGAACATCGCACTTAAGCTGCAGTAAGAACTTCATTGACATATCTATATAGATTACCATATGAAGTTTTACAGCTAGTCACTCCAATGAAGTAGTTCCCTTAACTATCATCCATGTTTATCTCCGGACATCCCAATGTCACCAGCCAGTGAGAATCAGCTGATTAGAGAATAACCCATGCTAGTCTCAACAGAATTGATAATGTCCGTTTTTATCAATTCATCGACTAGGGATATTTTCAATACTTCACAATTGCACATTTAGAGATAATCACTAGTTGTGATCCCATCACAAATTCTCTTATGCTGTGAATTGTATTGCGGACATTCAGTAGATGAGTTTAAGATCCCAATCAAATACACAAACATGTATACTCAAATAGTGAATTATCATTTATTAAAATGAATATTTACAATCATAAGGTGATTACCTTAGGACACTTCTCTCATATCACTAACACCCTTTTGTCTCAATTAAAACATTTATATTTGATTACCTAGTATGTTCAATTAATTAAAACAAACCTTGAATCGATTGAACATCTATGGTCTCTCGCCCATTGTGGCCTCAAACCAAAAATTTGAATCGGGTTTTCCTTATTTAAACTGAATTGATATATATATATATATAATTGTTAAATTTCATATCCTAAATTTATCCATGTTCTTTTTTGAAAAAATAGATAAATCTAAAGTTAGGGTCACCAATGAACATAGCTATGCTCCTAGCCAGTGTCCTCCGAGTCTATCCTTATTTATTTTAAAAAATTTTGACTTAAATTGTTCATAACAAACACAATGAATATAAAAAAAAAATTTGCCGGTTAAAATCATTATTTTAATCTAACTTATACAAAATCACTATTTATTACATTATCAAATGTGACTAAAAATGAGTTGCATTAAAAAAGATGAGTAGAAATCGCACAACAAGTAGAAGAAAATTCAAAAACTTTTAAACTAATTGTTCATTTTTTTGGATAAATGAACATTTATCTAGTGTGTAGTGCAACATATATATAGTTATGATACTATTTCAAATATTGAGAGTCATGGTTATTTTATATCTATGAGATGTAAAAAAAAATTATTTAGAAGTTTTTAAATCTTATTAAATATTATTGATACGAGATGTAATCAGGAGTTTTCTTATATTGTTGATACGAGATATAATCGGGAGTTTTCACATGTATCTAGATGGTCAAAAGTCTTGTGAAGGTAGAAGTCAAAATCAAAGGGGTCAATTGTTTCACGTTCATTCAAGTGGCACGAAGCAAAAGGATGGAACGTCCGACTCATCACCCCCGAGCCGATTCAGCATGTAGCCTTCAGTTCATATCTACCGACTGACATTCATTCGGTACTCGACTCTTTGGGCTTAGTTACCTCGGTTCCTCTAAGTCTGTCTACCTGACTACTTGGCCTCTGCTCCCCGGACTTCGTCAAGTCGGTCTACTTGACTCCTTGGGCTCAGCTCCCCTATCTCTGTCAGATCAGTCTACCCGACTCTTTGAGCCAAGCTCCTCCAGCTCCATCAGGTCAGTTTACTTGACTCCTTGGGATCAGCTCCCCTGATCCCATTAGGTCGGTCAACAAGACTCCCTGGGCTCAACTCCTCTGGCTCCTTTAGCTCAGACAACCCAGCGTCCTATTCATCTCCCCTCAATCTCCCTGACTCAACTCTCTTTCACTTAGAAGGTCAGACCTTGTGGCCCATGTACTAGACTCGACCCCGGGCCGGGTCCGGCCCGGAACCGGCCCGGGTCAACGTGCCGGGTGGCCTGTTGACCTGGTTCGCCGATGCAGCAAAACCGCAGACCCGGCGGTTAACCGTCGGTTCCAACGGCACTGAACCGCCGGTTCAGTGCCGTTGGGAAGGTTTATTTTGTTTTTTTCAATGGTTGAGATCATTTGATCATTTTTTGATCAATGACTATGATTTAGTGACCGTTATGATCCAAACTCTATAAATAGGGAGTTCATTTCATCATTTTCACACACATCTTCTCTTCTCTCAATCTCTCATTCTCAAATCTCAAGTCTCAACTTCTCTCCGCGTTCTTCATTTTTCGACGATAATGGAAGGTGGTCACGGAGCTTCATCATCTCGATCTCGGAGGGGAAAAGAAATAGCGTACGAGTATCCGAACCTTCAAATTCAATCCACCAATGATGAGACCGAGGCTCAGCCCCAATGCCCTCCGATCCCCGAAACACAAGGAAGTACCGATGCGATTACTTCTAAGGTTCGGGAAAATCCTCTTTTAAAATCTTCTATTTTCACTAAACATTTTAAGAAGGTCACACTTCCGTCGGGAGAATTGCGTACAAAATGCAAGCATTGCAATGCTTCCTATAAATTCCAAGTCGGCAGTGGCTATGGGTCGTTGAAACGACATGTAGAAACGAACCACCCGACGAAATTTGAGCTTAACTGCTCTCAAACACAATTATCTAGATTTTCTAGTGGTAGTAGTATTGATTCTGGTTTATTTTTATATTCGGATAATAAATTAAGAGAATCATTAGCTAAATTTGTTTCCGTATAACATCTTTTTTTTAGTTTTGGATATAAATGCACATTTGAAGTTTTTTGTAAAGAATCTCTTAATCCTGCTGCTAAATGTGTACCTAGGACTACACTTACTCGTACAATTAAAAGATTAGTAAAACAAGGAAAAAAGAATTTAATTGATGAATTTAGTAAATTAAATAATAAAGTTTCTTTATGTTCCGATATTTGGAGTGATCATTGACAAACTCATTCTTATATGGGTGTGACATACCATTGGATTGATAACTCTTAGATCCTCCAAAAAAGATTGTTAGCTTATAGAGTTTATGATGAATCACATACTGCTCATAACATTGCACAATTATTACACTTAATTTTAGAAGAATATGGATTGACTCATCAAATATTTTCAATATCATTAGACAATGCTAGTTCTAATACCGCTTCTATAGATGAACTAAAATTTATTTGTCAACCTGTTATTGGTGGTTTATTTTTTCATATTTGTTGTGTATGCCATGTTTTAAATTTATGTGTTCAAGATGGATTAAAACTTTTACAAAATTATATTCAACCAATTAGAATCGCAATTTCATACTTATGGTCCCATCCATCTGTGATGAAACAATGAGGTAGATTTTGTAAAACTAATGGAATGAGACCTAAAAAATTTCCACGTGATGTTCCAACACATTGGAATTCAACATATCAATTATTACAAGATTTATTTCAATATAAAGATTTATTATATTTATTTTTTGCACAAAATAGTAATACTAATATATATTTATTTTCACAACAATGGAATATTTGTAAAATTTTAAAAGTTTTTAACGATGCAACTGAACAACTTTCTAGTATTTATTATCCCACTGCTCATTTAATTTTAGTGAATTTTTGTAGTATAATATTAATATTAAATGAATATGTAAATAATGAAGGTTTAACTTTATGTATATTAGCTATGAAAACTAAATGCGAAAAATATTTTTATTTTATTCCTGAAATTTATTTAATTGCATTTGCTTTAGATCCTAGATTTAAATTAGAAGTTTTACAAGAAATGTTAACTTTATATTATGACGCTTTAATTTCTATTAAAGATTCTTCCTCTCCGGATCCAGCTAATATTATATATAATATTAGAAATTATTTATATGATCATTATAATAAATATTATGTTAAATATGGAACATAAACTAATATTTCTGAAACACAACAACCTACTACTACTAATTTAAAACTTACAAAAGCACAACTTTTATTAAAAGAATGAACGAAACATCCACGAGGATCCTCAAGTTCCACACATGAACTTGAGAATTATTTTACGACTTCTTTTGATTTTAATGAAGCAGATAGCGAAGATTTCGATATCTTGAAGTGGTGGTCACAGAAGGCTCAAAGCTTTCCCATTCTCTCCGTGATCGCAAAAGAAATTTTAGCTTCTCATGTGTCAACTGTTCCTGTGGAGCAGACGTTCAGTGCCGGCGGCAACATATTAGATGAACGACGCTCAACTATGTCTCCTGACTCATTGGAAGCTCAAGTATTACTAGATGATTGGACCAGAGCCGAGAAACGAATCCAAGGAATGCACCTTTCAGAAGACGAAGTTGAAGAATTTGATACCGAAGGAACAAATACAACGGGAACGAGAGGAAATGGAAGTGAGTGATAAAGGGTAAAAATGTAAAGAATGTAAAAGGGTAAAAATGTAAAAGAACTACGTGTGCTTTGATTCCCCTACACCCTAAGGGGATACGTAGACAACTTATATAAGTGCAAACCCTTTTTTTAAAATAAAATTTATTTTTTAATTTTTTTAATATAATAATCTTGAACCGTGGCGAACCGTGAACCGGTGGTTCCGAACCGTGAACCATAACCGGCTTGGGCGGTTAAGGTTAAGGGTCGACCTCCCACGAACCGTCGAACCGGCGGTTCCGAACCGTCGAACCGGCGGTTCCGAACCGTCGAACCGTCGGTTCGGAATCATGGTCGGGTCTACCATGTACTCTTATCTCCTGAAAATTAGCTTAACACATAGGATGATAGCTGGGTTATTAGAGCACATGGAGCAGTATAAATACAGAATGTAAGCAACATGACCATAGATACAATGATAAGATATTGTGGTAATATTGCGACGATACGCTAATGGGACATTTTCTTTATAGTGATATGACATTAAATTAATAAAGAGGAAAGTATCATCTCGGTAGCATTATTAAGGAGCCCGTATCTACGGCAAAAGCTTGTCCGTGTTAGCCCTAGGACGGGTTGACGGGGCGCTGGGGGCGAGTGAATAACCTTTTGCCACCATATCTATGGGCAATGGTACACTTATCTATGTGTACACATACACCCTCTTACTCTTCATTACTCATCTACTGTTTATCTTCTCAACTCTCCCCCACCATAGATTGACTTAGAGAGTCAAGTAGCTGAGCCAAGGCATCCCGACCTCCATTCTAACCCTCTCTCTCTCTCTCTCTCTCGGGTTTCATGGACCTCATTGGTGGCTTGCATTCCACTAGAAACACAAAGACTTTGTCAATGCAGTGGATAGATCACCGATGGCTCCTCCATTAGTGGTATCAGGCAGGAACAAATTTAGCATCGTTTGTGGGAACATAAAGTCCTAAACTGAGATGTTAAGATAGATAATGTTGGATCGGAGTAAATCGATAGAGGGGGGGGGGTGAATATCGATCGAAAATTTTTGGATAGTAAAGAGAAATACGCAGCGGAAACAGTAAAACAAAGTCGCTAACACGATTTGTTTTACTTGGTTCGGAGTCGCGGTCGGCTCCTACTCCAAGGCCCACAGTCCTTGACCGTTTACGTTGGGCAATTCTATATTCGTGGAAATGATTACAGTTTTGAGCACAAATATAGAATCGAGAAAAGCAGTTACAACACTTAAGAAAATTAATAGTTTTACCGACGACCGAAGTGGATGGAATTTCGGAGCAGCGGGTCATCGTCGGCGCTTGAATCGCGAATGCAGAGGGTAGCGTTTGAGCGAAAGTGTTGAAAGCAAAATTTGTAAGTTGTGTTGAAGCCTTGGGGGTGAACCCTCCTTTATAGTGGTCGACTTGGCGCCTGTGTTGAAGGGGGCACCTACACGTGGCCTCTCCTGCGTGAACTCCAATCCGCAAGCTTGGTCAGCGCTTATCCCCTTCATTGAGGTGCCTGAGCTGACTGGGGTGCTTGTGTTAACACAGGCGCCTAGCTTGAATTGGTCCAAAGGCTTTCGTGCAGTTTGCTTCGATGGTCTTGGTTTGGCCTTGCACTGGGGCGCCTGTATCCATACAGGCGCCTAGCCCAGTGAGGCGCCTCCTTCTAATGAGGCGCCTGAGCTGCAGAAACACAGTCCCTTCATTTCCTGCAACCAGGGTTAGCTCCAAAACACAAGAAGCAAATATATATGATACGTTAGACATTATTTACAGCCTAAGCTGTCTTGGTTCTGACTTTGGGTCTCCCAAATGGAATCCTAGGTCGAATCGATGCTTAATGTTCCCTCCTACGGGGAACGCATCCTCACCTACTCCTCTCGGGAGAATTTATTTTTTTGCCAACCGGCTCCTCCGGTTGGACTTTTGCCCAACTTTACTCACCATGTCTTCGTGCCCAGTTCGCGACCAGGACTTAGTGCCTAGCTTTACTCACCAGGTCTTCGGTGCCCAGTCCTCGACCAGGTCTTAGTGCCCAGCTTTACTCACCAGGTCTTAGTGCCCAGCTTTACTCACCAGGTCTTCGGTGCCCAGCCCTCGGCCAGGTCTTAGTGCCCAGTCCATGACCAGGACTTATTGCCCAACCTTATATCAGGACTTAGTTGCCCAGCCTGCGGCCAGGACTTAGTGCCCAATTCTTAGAACCAGGGCTTCGTGCCTAGTGTTCCTAGGACTTTTCATGCACACTTGAGTAACATCGTTAGAGCACCAATAATACTTAACTTTGAACCCTTTGCCAATATCAAAACAAGGTTCGATATGGTACTTCCGGCACCAACAATCTCCCACTTTTTGATTTATGATAACACAATTCAATGTTAAGTAAACATTATAACCTTTAAGAAAAGAAGGTAAAAACCAATAAATTTTAGCAGTTTTGAGCAGAGTAAAGTTTAAAACCAATGTAGTTTTGAACCGTAATTTTTTTTTTATTTCTCATCCTTCCCCTGCAACCCCTGCAACCCTGAATGATTGTGTTATAAAACACTTAACTTTGACCTTTCCTCCCCCATTGACATATATCAAAAAATATTCATGGGTGAACAAAATATCTAATAGGGAGTTTTGAGTTTTTCCAATGATATGCAGTTTTTGTAAAACTTCTAAGTCCTTCATGTTTTTGACAAAATGTTTTTAAAAAAATAGAGTAAAAACATTTGCACCAACAAAAACTTTTTACCCTTAGACAATTTTCCATTTTGAAAAGTTTTGCAAGCCTAAATTTTGTTAAAAAAACTTTTACTTACAAGGCTTTGCAAAAAGAATTTTACCAAAAAATTACTTAGGCAAAATTTTGAAGCCAAATGTCCCTTAAAAAGGTTCAACTTTGGGAATTAGGAAAAAATTTGTTTTAAAATTTTTTTTTGCACACTTAGAAGAATTTGCTTGGAAACACTTTCAAAATCTTTAAGAAATTTCTAGACAAGTTTTTCACCAAAAAAATTTTACTTAGAAACATTTGCCAAAATTTTCAAAAAGATTTGCTTAGACAAATTTTGTTTACTAAGGAAAATTTTACTTAGAAAAAAATATGCACTTAAACAATTTTGAAGCACTTAGAAATAATTAGAAATTTTTGAAGCACTAGAAATACGTGAAAGCACTTGAAGTATTTTGACAGTACTTTGAAACTTTTGCTTTACTTTTTGAAAAAGAGATAAAAATTTAAATATTTAAAAAATTTTCTTTCTCTCATTCTTTCTCTCCCCCTTAATGTGAAACTCTTCTCCTTATGGTTTAGACCATTTCCAATTGCAAAACTGAAACATTGCACAAAGCTTCCTCATGATTTGAAATTTTTCCCTTGAAGTTTTTTTTAAAAAAAACATGCAAATTAACCTTTCAAAAGTTTTTTTTAATACTTGAAAAGAGTTCTAAGTATAAAAATACTCATAAGTTCAGTTTGAAATAATATTTTGAAATAAAATTTTCTGAGTTTCACAAAGGAGATTCTAAGTTAGAAAAACCTTAGGTTACAGTGAAAATATTTTGAGAGCTTCTAAGATAAACTTTCTTTGAAAAGGGGGAAAATGTTTAAGGAAGAATTTAATTTTCACTTTTTTTACTCTCCCCCTTGGCCCTATATCAATAAAGAACTTTTGAAAAATATATTTTGAAAGAAGATTTAAAATTAGTGTATCAGAGCCTATGAGTTTCGATAACATAAAAATTTGAGCAAAAAATAATCCTAAGTAAAATAATGTCAAGAATTATGATAATTTCTAAGTAACAGAATTTTGAAAAAAAAATGAAGAATTGATGCTCAAGAACAGAATTGGAGTCAAGTGTATATTCTTATTGAGTCCATGCATGATAAGAAACAAAAAATCTTAAAATATTTAATCAATAAGTTTATGTTCAGAACATTTAACCATTTATTTTGAATATTTTGAAAAATGCAAATACTTTAGAAAAAAATGCAAGTACTTTTTAAAACAATGGAAGTATTTTTGAACAATATTATGCATTTTTTGAAAAAATATTAGTACTGTTAAGAAATATTATACATTTTTGAAAAATACCAGTACTTTTGAAATATTGTCTTTAACACATAATATTTTACTTGACTTAGTTTCTTTTCCAGTCTGACACAATCCAAGGAAACCTTGTTAACTACAAAGGCATTTCCCTAAGTATCCTGGAAATTATCCAAACTCAAGAAAATATTATTTCAAAAGGTATTTCAAAAATGATTTTATAAGCCACAAAAACATTTTAAAATATTAATAATTTGAATGACAAATTACTTATGTTTTCGACAAGATTTTGAAAATATAGTGTATAAAAATATATTATTTTAAAATGTTTAATAACTCTTTTAATTTGACTTCCCCCTAAACTTGACCCAGTCCTAGGAAGCTTGTTGACCACAAGTACTCTTCCTCTTAGTCTTTAGGATTTGGTACAAATCATAACAATTATCTACCAATTCCAAAAACTAATTGCCAGGCAAGGTTTTCGAAAATATTTTTCTTTTGACTTAAACTCCTCCTAAATTTGACACATCCTGACACATTCTAGGAGTTATTGTAGTCATAAAGACGATTTCCTCTGTGTCTTTAGGGTTTATTAAAATCAAAAGAATAGTTTTGAATAACAGTATGGTAATTTTCAAGAAGATAATTTTAGAAAATTCAATTTGGAATGAAGATAATTTTTAAAGCATAAGCCTTTTCGAAAACATACATGATAGTGATTTAAAACACTGTTTTCGAAAATCATTTTGAAATGATAATGGTTTTAAAGCACAAGGTTTTTGAAACATCTGAATTTTT
Organism: Boesenbergia rotunda; assembly: GCA_024364735.1. NCBI lineage: Eukaryota > Viridiplantae > Streptophyta > Magnoliopsida > Zingiberales > Zingiberaceae > Boesenbergia > Boesenbergia rotunda. Next base: position 101,247 of record JAGFNQ010007298.1, on the reverse strand, counting down.
TTTAAAAAAATGTATCTAACACCGTCCGACTCTATCTAAGTGCCTTAAGGGACTTCAGTGTTAACCAAGTTTGACTGATCAGTAATTAAGTTAATCAAGTCCTAAATCATAGTTTAATGAATTAATTAAAGTGAATTTTGAAAGAAAATGTAAGATTTTAAACATTAATGAACTAATGACATAAAAAGCATGTTAACCAGAAATCATATTATAGCATAAAAATAGCAAGATTAACTTTGACATAGGTATCTAAGATTTAGTTAAAATTTGTATTAGATTCAAATTTATCAAATAGTAAATTGAATTTGATTTTCAATAATCGGCTTCCAGGTCTTGGCGATGCACAAGGCCTTCTTTGGCCGTAGCCTTATTGGAGCAACAACCCTTTCCTCGACAAAGCCTTTTACTGAAAATTCATCTTCAAGTTACTTCTTGAATGATTTTGGTCTAACTAGTTTAGGTCTTGGATCGGTAGCTTCAGCTAGTTCCACCAGACTAAACAGACCAAGTAGGACATACTTGACCTTATTAGAAGGGCTTCCCTAACGTACTATCATCTCACCTCCACCCAATACTATGTTATTCAAATTTTAATTAAACCGTTTGTCCTTAAACTATTCAATTCTAAATCCAAGCATAGTAAAAAAAACAAGCAAACATGACAAAAATGATGTTACATCATAGTTGGAATAAAATTCTGGTTTTTTAAAATCAGCAAGGTTGTGAATTAAGTTTTCTAACATATTAACCATAGCTAATTCATATGAATCAATCACGTTATTTGAGGTAAATATTAGATTTTCAAATATTGAAAATTTACCTTTCTCGATTGTTTGTCCAGTACTCTTGTAATGATCATGAGCCAATCGAACTAGTTTGGGTCAATCTCCTTCACTGTCTTCTGATTCCGAGTCTGAGTTGGACTCGGGTACAGGTTGATGCTTCTTCTTTGGTGGTTTTTGTCAGTGATATGAGAGAAGTGTCCTAAGGTAATCACCTTATGATTGTAATCATTTATTTTAATAAATGAATATTCACTATTTGAGTATACATGTTTGTGTATTTGATTGAGATCTTAAACTCATTTACTGAATGTCCGCAATATAATTCACAGCATGAGAGAATTTGTGATGAATTCACAACTAGTGATTATCTCTACATGTACAATTGTGAAGTATTGAAATTGTCCCTAGTCGATGAATTGATAAATACGGACACTATCAATTCTGTTGAGACTAGCATGGGTTATTCTCTAATCAGCTGATTCTCACTGGCTGGTGACATTGAGATATTCGGAGATAAACATGAATGCTAGTTAAGGGAACTAGTTCATTGGAGTGACTGGCTGTAAAACTTCATATGGTAGTCTACATATAGATATGTCAGTGAAGTTCTTACTGCAGCTTAAGTGCGATGTTCCTTTGACTTGCGGTGTTCAAGTCATCTTGGTCATGGAGACTTATACTTTGACATCTTAAGCAAGCATCTCCAAGGAGGTGTGGACCCAGGATGATTGGGTATAAGCCGAAGTGCCCGAAGATGTTTGAACAGCCTACAAAGGATTCACCACTCCTTGCAAGGAGATGTATACCCGAGGCCTATCGTCGGATTATTACTCGAAGCCTCTGGCCAGAGCATGACATGTTCAGAGTATGAATCTCTTAAATACATGAGAGTAATTAGAATCCGTAGGACGAGAAAACGTTACTTGGGCTAGGTGTGACGTAGTCAGCCTAGTGGGGATTGACACACATAGACCATGTCCTGAACCAAGTGGGTATAAGATGGTGAAGGGAATGGGGCACGATTCATTATAGCTGCTGAAGGGTTTCAGAATTGTTTCTGAGGTCAACCGTTGATCTTTCGATTAATTGGGGATCATGATGTACTACTAGGTGCCACTCATGATCGTTCTATAATTGATTAATTATAGACGGCCAACATAAATCAAAAGCCTATTTAGTCACACGCACTATGAGTAATCCGAGAGATTTAAAACGAGTTAAAAATTGGATTTTCCAATCAAGAGAGATTAGGTTTGGTTGAGCCAAACGATAAGTCGAATCTAAATTTTTCAGAGACGCATCGGAAGCGTAAAATGGCTAAGTCTTTTGAAGACTTAATAGATGAATTAAATAAGTTTAATTCATTGGGGCGTGGCTTGGATGGGCTTGCCAAAGAGGGCCTCCATCCTCTTTGCTTGGCCAGCCACAACAAAGGGAGAGAACCAAGTTTTTGGATCAATAAACCAAGTGTGGTTTGTTTTATAATAAACCAAGGTTTGGTTTATTTCTTCATGGAAACTAAAATGAACCATGGATTGGTTTATTTTATAAAATCAATCATGGATTGATTTACCATGATAAGGAAATTTATTCCATAGGAGAGAAGAGACTTGATTGATTTTTATCATGAATTAAAATATAATTTTAACCATGATATAAAATCAAACTTGGCATGATGGAATAAGTTATTCCATATTTGAGAGGCCTGATGGTTGAGAGGCTACTATATAAAGGACCCAAGGCATGACTTGAAAAATAATCGAAGAGATGAAGGCATAGACTCTCTCCCTCTCTTTCTCTCCTTCTCTTCTCCCCTTCTTGTCGTGCGCCAACCAGCCCCAAGAAGGAGCACCAGCCGGCCGCCCCTGCCTTTTCCCTGCCGACCACCACCTGCTGCCGGAGAAGGAGGCTCCGGCCATCTCTTGGCCGGAAGAAGATGCTGCCAGAATTAGAGTTTGCTGCAAGGATCCTTTTGCCGCAAGCCTCTTCTTTTGCTTCGCCGGAATTTTGATTCTGACCATCCTTTTGTGGTTAGTCTTCCGACTTCTCTCTTGGGTTTTCTTGTCGCGTTCTCGGAGAATCTAGTAGTTCTCGAGAACACGAAACTCGTGGCTTTGCGAAGTCATCCCGAAGATACTCGGCGTGAACGCGAATAGAGGCGGAGCTTCCAAGGGACGCTTACGGTTGGATCTCGTCCCTTCCTTCGGGTTATGCGAGGTAATACGTAAATTAGTTTATGTTTCTGCAAAATTTTAAATATATGATAATGTCTACACAAGATAAAATTGCATGCTTAGATGTGTGGTTAAATAATTTGAGAAATTATTTATGCTAAATCTTCCGCTGCACGTAATTAATTTTAAAATTACGAACCCGCATCCATGTCAACATGCATCCGGTCCCAACATTGGTATCAGAGCGAGGTTTGTGTTCGACATAATCATATAATTGTTTTTGCAGAAAGCTTTGTCATGATCTCTGTAACGCCCCGAATTTTCCTCAAGAAAGATAATGTAAGAAGGGGAACATGCCCAAATTTATAAATAAAAGAATACGAAGTACCTTTATGTAAAAGTACTATTATATTCATAAAATATAATAAAATGAGATTTAATATCATTTTGATATTATGAATGAAATGTGTGAATATGAGCATCCCTAGACAGGCATTGGTTATGTGGGCTTAAGGAAAGAAATAAAATAAAAAGGAAAATGAAGCAGAAAGGGGGGTGCCAAGGATCGAACCTTGAACCTCATGAAGAACCAAACCTTAAGTATGCCCATGTAACCAATTCACCCAGCAGGGGAGTGCTGAGAAAAGGAGAAGGGAAATGCTAGTTAAGGGGAAATTAGGGGAAGAGACTCATGAAGATGAAGAGTCACCAACGGAGAGACGCATGCCTCTTCGTTCGCTATAAAAGAATAGGAGAAGTGACGAAGGGAGTTTTTTCGGCAAGGAACGAGACTTTCGATTCCCTTCCACCAAAACTTAGGGTTTCCTTCAGAACCCTAAGAACCCAGTTCTTTGAGAAGTCAGGAAAGAAAGAAGGAAGGAGCAGAACGAGAGGAAGAGCTTTCTTCTCCAAAAGCCGAACACTCCTTGGAACTTAAGCGTAAGAAGTAAGTCTCCTCGCCTGTAACATAATCGTTACGAGTGTTCGTAAATGTTCTGTTCGTAGATGTTCTTACGATTGTTCGTAAATATTCTGTTCATGGAAAAGGTTACAATGTTACTGTGCTTTACGATTCAGGCTACACAGACCGATCAGGGAGTACCTGATCGGTCAGAGGGCATCCTGATCGGTCTCCCAGACCGATCAGGCTACACCCTGACCGGTCTCCTAGACCGATCAGGCTACACCCTGATCGGTCACCGAGACCGATCAGGCCATGCCCTGATCGGTCTGGAGACCGATCAGGGGAGCGTACAGAACCTTCTGTGTGCCCATCCATGTATACCCTGATCGATCACAGACCGATCAAACTACACCTTGATCGGTCTGGGGACCGATCAGGTGAGTGTACAGGTCGATGAAACTTTCTGTAGTTGCCCCTGATCGATCACCAGACCGATCGGGCTACAGATCAGGTGTAAGTACAAGTTATGAACCACAGAAATGAAGAAAGGTTTCTCATGCTATGTATGTCTTACCTCCATGTTGTATGAATGCTATGCTATATATGTTGTATGCTATGGATTCCTTATGAAAGTAGGAAAAGTCATGTTACGGAATCATGCTTATGAATGAATAAACTTTACCTCCATGTTGTATGAATGCCATACTATATATGTTGTATACTATGCATTCCTTATGAAAGTAGGAAAGATTATGTATGGATTCATGATTATGAATAAATGAAATGTCTGCATTCTTTATGAAAGAAAGAAAGAATATGTGAATACCTATAGTACGTTCAATAAGAAAGAAAGAAAGGAAAGAAAAGAAGAATGACTGAACGTCTATAGAATATTCATCAAGAAAGAAAGAAAAGAATGCATGTAAGTATTTTATTTTAAAGAATGGCAAGTACCGGATCCCGAAAGGGATCCACGGTTCCGGACTACCGCAGCTGTCCCTAGGCTGAACGAGAGTAAGCCTAGCAAGAGGGCCCTGTAGGTCGGGATTAGCTACCTCGCATCCTACTAGGGTATGCGCGCAAATACAAGGGTACAAGCCAGGGATCCCACAAGCAAGAATGTATTTTTAAGTATTATGTATTAAGTTTTCCAAAAGAGCATCCTTATGTCTTGTGCATTCCACTCATGCATTCATTCATATTATGCACTTAAGAATGTCATGTTAAGAAAGTTCAAGTTAAGAAGATTTATATGCTGATGATATGTTCATTTCATGACCATGTTTGTGTCCATGCCATGCTATGCAAGATAAGTATGTATGCCTAAGAAATTCATGCTATGCTATATGTTAATATGTATGAATGTGATACCCTGCATGATATGAGCTATATGAATGATATGCCATGAATGTTATGTTGTATGATTTGCTATGATGTACGGATTTAGCGAGTAGGAAAGAGACTTACTAAGTGTATACTTATAGGATGTTTGCTTATGTTACAGATCAACCCAGATCGTACTAAAAGAAGGGAAGCTGCAGGAGGCTTGGATGTGTGTGATGGTGACTTGGCCGTCGATAGATTATCATGAATAAGAAAGCATGTTATAACTTGACTGGTCACTTAGTCGAATATGTTAAGACACGAATATTAAGAAAGATAAATGTTTTATATATCTACTATTCCTTGTGTCATGATGTTTCCGCTGCCATGTACTATAAGTTAGACCAAGTAGGAATAGTAAGGATAGGAAGAAGAATATAAGTAACGCACTACTCTGAAAAAAAAAAAAAAAAAAAAAAAAACACGGGCGTTACAGTTTGGTATCAGAGCGGTTACCATCTCACCGCACACACATCAAGCCTGCATCCTGCCGCTTCCAAGTAAGAAATTTCATACTTGCTTATTTTATGATTATGGTTTATGAGTTACGCAAATATGATTCTAGACATGCATGTATGAGTTATGATATATGGAAGCATGATTCTTTCCTTGGTTAACACTAGGAGAATACCTTGCATGTGTTAAGAAGAAATGATTTAAGATAAATATATATGAGTAGGAAATGATGGAAGAATACGAAGAAGATCCCGAAGAAATCGGGAACATCGAGGAGGACCCCGACATGATCGAGGAAGACCCCGATATGTGGGAGGAGGACCCCGTGATAGACGAGGAGGATCTGGATATACTGGAAGAAGAACCAGTAGAATCCGTAGAAGATCCTGAAACTCCAGAAACCCTGGGATGAACGAGAGGGAGACAAATCTTGCCATGATATTCCTTATTATGGGAATAATGTTAGCCCTTCTAGTTCGTTAAGTAATATTGTACGATGTACGAACCAATAAAGAAATAAAAAGGGCTTACCTTATATGATTTGATGAAAAGAAATACCTTGTTAATGGGAACATAGGACAGACCCTATCAATAATAAAGAATGTTACAATTACATGAATATGAGTATGAAAGAAATAATAGATGATCTAATGCTAGCTATGGTTTACTTTGTGAAGATAACATGGCTAGAAGAAACACCAGAGCTAATGAAACTGCACCCCCAGCCTGACCTGACGCACCTAGTCGCAGAGCTCCAGCGACAGGTCACTGAACAACCANTAAGAGGCCCGTGAACCTGATGAAGTGGACAGACTTCGAGACGGAATTCTTCGAGGAGTTCTTCCACCTGCAGGTCACCAATAAGCACTATGACGAATTCACGGAATTTCGTCAAGGCAACTTATCTGTCAGCGAAGCAGTCAAAAGGTTCAACCGATTAGCTCGCCTATGTCCGGAATTAGTCAAGACGGAAAGGGAAAAGGTCCGTCTTATGCTGAAGATGTTACGGCCAGAAATAGCTCTGAACGTAGCCGGCGGAATTAACAGACCCCAGACTGCCGAAGGAGCTGGTCAGCAGTGCCTTGATCACTGAGCATTACCTGAACAACATCAACCAGCAGAGGAAAACATCAGCTGAGAACAAGAACCAGGCTCCATCAGGAGGGCAGCAGCCCCAGCATGCGAGCACAAGGAAGTGGAACGATTCGACAAGCAGCCCAGCAAATAAGAAGCCCAGGAATAACCCGTGCGCAAAGTGTGGAAATAGGCATCCTGGAGAGTGCCGCGTGGGTACTAACAAGTGCTTCACATGCGGACAAGTGGGACATAAGTTCTACAACTGCCCTATCCAAGCACCGACACCTGTTCAGCAGCAGATACAGTATCAAAAGGCTCCTGCACAGCTGCACCATATGCAAGCTGCAATAGAGAATTCTGAACCAAATCAAGGCTTTTTGGAGGCCCCACTTACTACTCCGAACGCCAGGGTATTCTCTCTTACAAAGGAAGATGCAGCCAATGCTTCCACCGTTGTCACAGGTCAGATAATAATTCACAGTCAGCATGCTACTGTTTTATTTGATACTGGAGCAACGCATTCGTATATTTCCATGATATATGCTAAGAAGATAGATATACCTTTACAAGTCTTGGACTACAATTTCTTAACAACTCTGCCTTCGGGAGAAACAATGGCATCCACCCACCAACTGCATGCCGTACCAATCAGAATCGCAGAAAGAGAACTCTATTGCGACCTGATAGTACTTAACATGCAGGACTTTGATGTCATATTGGGTATGGACTTTCTCAGCAAGTACGGTGCTTCCATCGAGTGCCGTAAACGCAAGGTGGTCTTCCAGACCGAAGGAGAATCCATATTCGAATTTATCGGAGAGCCAAGAAAAAGAACTAGAAAATTTTTTTCGGCTCTCCAAGCACAAAAGATGTTGGACAAGGGATACACTGGGTTTCTAGCACATGTAGTCAACACGGTTCAAGCAACAGACCAAAAGCTAGAAGATGTCAGAATAGTATGCCATTATCCAGAGGTATTTCCCGAGGAATTACCAGGATTAGCCCCTGACAGAGAGGTTGAGTTTGAGATCGAACTGATTCCTGGCACGAATCCGATCTCCAAGGCACCCTACCGGATGGCGCCGACCGAATTAAGAGAACTGCAAGGACAATTACAGGAGCTACTCGACAAGGGACTTATCCGCCCTAGTCACTCTCCATGGGGAGCTCCGGTATTGTTTGTCAAGAAGAATGACGGCACCATGCGCCTGTGTATAGACTACAGAGCGCTGAACAACGTGACAATCAAAACAGGTATCCCCTTCCAAGGATCGACGACCTGTTCGACCAACTGAAGGGAGCTACTGTCTTTTCAAAGATCGATCTCAGATCTGGCTACCATCAAGTGAAAGTAAAGTCAGATGATATTCCGAAGACGGCTTTCCGAACCAGATACGGACATTATGAGTTCGTCGTTATGCCCTTCGGAGTAACCAATGCTCCCGCAATGTTTATGGACCTGATGAATCGGGTATTCTCGGCTTTCCTCGACAAGTTTGTGATCGTCTTCATCGACGATATCCTTATCTACTCGAGAAGCCAAGAAGAGCATGCAGAGCATCTGAAGATGGTTCTACAAATTCTTCGAGAAAAAGAACTGTATGCCAAATTCTCCAAATGTGAATTCTGGCTGGATCAAGTATCCTTTCTTGGTCATATTATTTCCAAGGATGGAGTCATGGTCGACCCCAGGAAGATCGAGGCCGTAAGTAATTGGAGCAGACCCAAGAATGCTAGCGAGGTCAGAAGCTTTCTCGGATTAGCGGGATATTACCGGAAATTCGTAGAAGACTTCTCTAGGATCGCCGCACCAATGACAGTTCTCACCAAGAAGGACGAGAAATATGCATGGACCGAAGAGTGCGAAAAGAGTTTCTTGGAGCTAAAAAGGAGACTTACAAGTGCTCCAATCTTGACTCTTCCAGACGAAGACAAGGGATTCGATATGTACAGCGATGCCTCCAAATTGGGACTTGGAGCCGTACTAATGCAGAGTGGTAAAGTTATTGCTTATGCCTCTAGCCAACTAAAGGAACATGAAAGGAACTATCCCACTCATGACTTAGAATTGGCAGCCGTGGTCTTTGCTCTGAAAATATGGAGACACTATCTATATGGAGCACAGTGTAAGATCTATACAGACCACCAGAGTTTGCAATATTTCTTCACTCAGAAAGATCTTAATATGCGCCAACGCCGATGGCTAGAACTCGTGAAGGATTATGATTGCGAGATCTTCTACCACCCGGGCAAGGCAAACAAGGTGGCTGATGCCCTCAGCAGAAAGTCCAGTGCTACCTTGATGTCCTTATCCGTACTGTCCCGACCATTGGCAAAGGAAATTTCGAGCTACGGGATCGAGGTCATTTCCGGACGACTTTCGGCCCTGGCAATTATGCCAGCATTATTCGACGACATACTGGAGAAGCAAAACGGTGATCCCAGCCTTCAGAAGATTAAGCAAGGAATTCATGAAGGCAAAAGTGAGGGTTTCCATATCACCGACAATGGGGTACTATACCTTCAGGAACGACTCTGTATCCCAAATGATCCGGAACTGCGAAAGCAGATTTTGGAAGAAGCTCACGGAACCCCCTATTCTATGCATCCGGGATCCACCAAGATGTACCGAGATCTGAAAACGAAGTTTTGGTGGTCCGGCATGAAGAGGAATGTAGCCCAGCATGTCAGTACTTGCCTGGTATGCCAGCAAGTCAAAGCAGAACATCAGAGGCCTGGAGGAGTTCTGCAACCAATCCAAATACCAGAATGGAAATGGAAAGACATTTCGATGGATTTCATCTCAGGTCTTCCCAGAACTACGAATGGATACGACGCTATATGGGTTATCGTCGACAGATTGACGAAGTCAGCTCATTTTCTAGCAATCAAGATGACATATTCGATTGAGCAACTGGCCCAATTATATGCTAAGGAAATCATCAGATTGCACGGCATTCCCAAAACTATCATTTCAGATAGGGATGGTCGCTTCACATCGAAATTTTGGGAATATGTTCATAAAGCTCTCGGCACGAAGCTACGTTTCAGTACCGCCTTTCATCCTCAGACTGATGGGCAAACTGAAAGAGTAAACCAAGTACTGGAGGACATGCTACGAGCTTGTGCCCTGGATTTCAAGGGGAGCTGGAGCCGATACCTGTGCCTAGCAGAGTTCGCTTACAATAATAGCTACCAGGCTACTATCGGGATGGCACCATATGAAGCATTATATGGAAGGAGGTGTAGGTCTCCGATCTGCTGGTACGAGAGTGGAGAAGGGAAGGAGATGGGACTCCAGACGGAGTTCATAAACGACACCACCCGAGCTATACAGAGTATCCGCCAAAGAATAGAGACGGCCCAGAGCCGGCAGAAGAGCTATGCGGATCAGAGGCGTAGACCCTTGGAGTTTGATGTTGGAGATTTAATATTTCTCCGAGTCGCTCCTATGAAAGGAGTAATGCGATTCGGGAAGAAAGGAAAGCTTAGTCCGCGATACATAGGGCCATACAAGATCTTGAACAGAGTGGGCAAGATGGCGTATGAGCTTGAGCTACCCCAGGAAATGTCTGCCGTCCACAACGTTTTTCACGTATCGATGCTTAAGAAATGCATTACTAGTACAGACCAAGTGATTGAGCCGCACACCGTGCCAATCCGGGAGGACCTAAGTTACGAAAGCAAACCTATTCGGATCCTGGATCGAGACATCAAGAGACTAAGGAACAAGGAAGTACCCTTAGTCAAAGTCTTATGGCAAAGTCAGCAATCTGAAGAAATTACCTGGGAACGTGAAGAGGACATAAAGCAAAAATATCCTGAAATGTTTTAAGTTCGAGGACGAACTTCTCAGAAGGGGGGGTGTATTGTAACGCCCCGAATTTTCCTCAAGAAAGATAATGTAAGAAGGGGAACATGCCCAAATTTATAAATAAAAGAATACGAAGTACCTTTATGTAAAAGTACTATTATATTCATAAAATATAATAAAATGAGATTTAATATCATTTTGATATTATGAATGAAATGTGTGAATATGAGCATCCCTAGACAGGCATTGGTTATGTGGGCTTAAGGAAAGAAATAAAATAAAAAGGAAAATGAAGCAGAAAGGGGGGTGCCAAGGATCGAACCTTGAACCTCATGAAGAACCAAACCTTAAGTATGCCCATGTAACCAATTCACCCAGCAGGGGAGTGCTGAGAAAAGGAGAAGGGAAATGCTAGTTAAGGGGAAATTAGGGGAAGAGACTCATGAAGATGAAGAGTCACCAACGGAGAGACGCATGCCTCTTCGTTCGCTATAAAAGAATAGGAGAAGTGACGAAGGGAGTTTTTTCGGCAAGGAACGAGACTTTCGATTCCCTTCCACCAAAACTTAGGGTTTCCTTCAGAACCCTAAGAACCCAGTTCTTTGAGAAGTCAGGAAAGAAAGAAGGAAGGAGCAGAACGAGAGGAAGAGCTTTCTTCTCCAAAAGCCGAACACTCCTTGGAACTTAAGCGTAAGAAGTAAGTCTCCTCGCCTGTAACATAATCGTTACGAGTGTTCGTAAATGTTCTGTTCGTAGATGTTATCATGATTGTTCGTAAATGTTCTGTTCGTAGATGTTCTTACGATTGTTCGTAAATATTCTGTGTTCATGGAAAAGGTTACAATGTTACTGTGCTTTACGATTCAGGCTACACAGACCGATCAGGGAGTACCTGATCGGTCAGAGGGCATCCTGATCGGTCTCCCAGACCGATCAGGCTACACCCTGATCGGTCACCGAGACCGATCAGGCCATGCCCTGATCGGTCTGGAGACCGATCAGGGGAGCGTACAGAACCTTCTGTGTGCCCATCCATGTATACCCTGATCGATCACAGACCGATCAAACTACACCTTGATCGGTCTGGGGACCGATCAGGTGAGTGTACAGGTCGATGAAACTTTCTGTAGTTGCCCTGATCGATCACCAGACCGATCGGGCTACAGATCAGGTGTAAGTACAAGTTATGAACCACAGAAATGAAGAAAGGTTTCTCATGCTATGTATGTTTTACCTCCATGTTGTATGAATGCTATGCTATATATGTTGTATGCTATGGATTCCTTATGAAAGTAGGAAAAGTCATGTTACGGAATCATGCTTATGAATGAATAAACTTTACCTCCATGTTGTATGAATGCCATACTATATATGTTGTATACTATGCATTCCTTATGAAAGTAGGAAAGATTATGTATGGATTCATGATTATGAATAAATGAAATGTCTGCATTCTTTATGAAAGAAAGAAAGAATATGTGAATACCTATAGTACGTTCAATAAGAAAGAAAGAAAGGAAAGAAAAGAAGAATGACTGAACGTCTATAGAATATTCATCAAGAAAGAAAGAAAAGAATGCATGTAAGTATTTTATTTTAAAGAATGGCAAGTACCGGATCCCGAAAGGGATCCACGGTTCCGGACTACCGCAGCTGTCCCTAGGCTGAACGAGAGTAAGCCTAGCAAGAGGGCCCTGTAGGTCGGGATTAGCTACCTCGCATCCTACTAGGGTATGCGCGCAAATACAAGGGTACAAGCCAGGGATCCCACAAGCAAGAATGTATTTTTAAGTATTATGTATTAAGTTTTCCAAAAGAGCATCCTTATGTCTTGTGCATTCCACTCATGCATTCATTCATATTATGCACTTAAGAATGTCATGTTAAGAAAGTTCAAGTTAAGAAGATTTATATGCTGATGATATGTTCATTTCATGACTATGTTTGTGTCCATGCCATGCTATGCAAGATAAGTATGTATGCCTAAGAAATTCATGCTATGCTATATGTTAATATGTATGAATGTGATACCCTGCATGATATGAGCTATATGAATGATATGCCATGAATGTTATGTTGTATGATTTGCTATGATGTACGGATTTAGCGAGTAGGAAAGAGACTTACTAAGTGTATACTTATAGGATGTTTGCTTATGTTACAGATCAACCCAGATCGTACTAAAAGAAGGGAAGCTGCAGGAGGCTTGGATGTGTGTGATGGTGACTTGGCCGTCGATAGATTATCATGAATAAGAAAGCATGTTATAACTTGACTGGTCACTTAGTCGAATATGTTAAGACACGAATATTAAGAAAGGTTAATGTTTTATATACCTACTATTCCTTGTGTCATGATGTTTCCGCTGCCATGTACTATAAGTTAGACCAAGTAGGAATAGTAAGGATAGGAAGAAGAATATAAGTAACGCACTACTCTGAAAAAAAAAAAAAAAAAAAAAAAAAACACGGGCGTTACAAACCAATATGCTAAAGAAGTCTAAAAATAAGGTTAAATCATTGCAATTGGAAATTGAACAATTGAAAGCATCTAGGGATGATAATATAGATGACTTGCATGTTGAAATGTTAGAAGATGAGATTAAGTCATTGAAACTTGAGGTTGAAAATTTGAAATCCTCTAAGGTTGAGGATATAGATAATTTGCATGATGAATTGCTAGAAGAAGAGAACAAATCATTGAAGAGTGAGGTTGAGAGACTCAAGAATATTCTTGAGAAGTTCTCAACTAGCTCTAAAACCCTAGACATGATCTTGAATGCCCAAAGGGCAATCTACAATAGGGCTGGTATTGGTTACCGACCCAAAGAACCTTCATTTGTGTCCTTGATGTCTAGGACTGATATGAGACAATCTAGGACACCCAAGGTTCAAAAGAAAGTTATCAAGGCATGGGTGCCTAAGTCTTGTTTAGTTGATGCTTTAGGTCCCAAGGTTTGGGTACCTAAAACTTCCATTTTTCGAATTGTGTAGGTTATGATTGAGGGGGAGTGTTGATAGTGGATGCTCCAAACACATGACCGGGGATAGATCATTGTTTACTACCCTTCAAAAGAAAAGTAGAGGTAATGTTTCATTTGGTAACAACCTTAATGTCATAGGAATAGGAGACATTCAAATATCCGAATGTCTTAGAATCTCAAATGTCCTTTTAGTCAAGGGGATGTCATTTAATCTCCTAAGTGTCAGTCAATTGTGTGACACGGGTTACACAATTGATTTCCAACCAAGTCAATGTCTAGTTAGACAACATGACACCTTGGACACGGTACTAGTAGGAGCAAGAGTAGACAATATTTATCATGTTTCATTTAAAAGTGCTACTAATACGTTTGCCAAGTGTTTCATGTCAAAAGAAGAAGAGTCCACCCTTTGGCACCAGAGACTTGCACATGTGAACATGAAGAACATCCGGAAGTTGGCCAACAAGGGATTAATTCGTGGCTTACCAAGCATCAAGTATGAAAAGGACAAACTTTGTGATGCATGTCAAATGGTAAGCAAACAAAATCTGCACATAACGGTAAAAGCGTTGTAAGTACATCTACCGCTTTAGATTTACTTCACATGGATCTATTTGATTGTAGTACTATCATATCATTGAATGGAAGTAGATATTGCTTTGTTATCATTGATGATTTTACTAGATATACATGGACTTACTTTTTAAAATATAAGGTCCAAACCTTAGATGTTTTCATTTCTTTTTTAAGAAGAGTTGAAAATGAAAAATCATCAACACTTAAGACAATTAGAAATGATCATGGAGGTGAATTTCAAAACCAACGGTTTTTAAAATTTTGTCAAGATAGAGGGTATACGCATGAGTTCTCTACTCCTAGAACACCACAACAAAATGGTATTGTAGAGAGGAAGAACCGTATTATACAAGAGGCTGCACGAAGTATGCTTAATGAGTACTCACTACCGAGTTACTTATGGGCCGAAGCTGTAAATACAGCTTGCTATGTGCAAAATCGAGTCCTCATCCATAGGTTTTTAGGAAAGACTACCCATGAACTTTGGTTTGGAAAACCACCTACGGTTTAACACCTTAGGGTGTTTGGTTGTAAGGTGTTCATCCTAAACACCAAGGATCACCTTGGAAAGTTCACGGCAAAGGCTAATGAAGGGATACTAGTTGGGTACTCCCTCGTTAGCAAAGCCTACCGAATCTATAATAAGAAGTCTAGATTAGTTGAAGAATCTTCTGATGTTGTCTTTGAAGAAATTCCAAAAGTCAATGGTCAACCAGAAGATGAAGTCCAATTCGAACTTAGGGGACTAAGTTTGAATGAGAGTCCAAATGTTGTTGATGGTGATGAATCCGATGATGGTGAGCCTAGACAACCCATAGATCAGCCGGATCCTGAGGCTAAGCTTGTGTCTAGTGAACCCATTCAAGAAGCACCACCAACACCTAGGCAAACTAGATTAGCCTCTAGTCATCCCCAAGACCAAATTGTTGGAGATATCCACCATGGGGTTAGAACTAGATCATTCTTCCAGAATGAGGCTAACGAAGTTGCCTTAATTTCCGAAATTAAACCTAGGAAAATTGTAGAAGCATTAAATGATCCCGATTGGATCATTGCAATGCAAGATGAACTAGGTCAATTCGAAAGGAGTCAAGTTTGGGACTTAGTCCCTAGACCTAAGAAGACCACCATCAATGGAACCAAATGGGTCTTCAAGAATAAATTAAATCATAAGGGAGAAATCATTAGAAACAAGGCACGCTTAGTAGCCAAGGGCTACAGTCAAGTTGAAGGCCTTGATTATGATGAGACCTATGCTCCCGTGGCACGATTAGAATCCATCCGATTGATGCTTGGATTTGCAGCACATCGAGGTTTCAAATTATATCAAATGGATGTCAAATCGGCCTTTCTAAATGGTTTGATTAGAGAAGAGGTCTATGTCGAACAACCTCCGGGGTTTGAGAGTACCGAATTCCCAAACCACGTGTTCAAGCTCAAAAAGGCACTTTATGGTCTTAAACAAGCACCCCGAGCTTGGTACGTGTAACGCCCGCTTTTTTTTCCATAAGCGGCGTTACGTTAACATACTTAGGGCATGTAGACATCATAAGGCAGCGGAATAACTTTAACTTTACTCGTACATGCCCTACTATCATTCTTAACATAATAACATGGAAACTCGGCATATTGACTTCTTACATAAACATCATATCATGTCATACTTAACATCACATCATAGAGTTCCATAAGTCATTATTCAAGCATTCAAGCTTATAAGTGACCAAAGTAAATTTCTAGCATAACCGATAAACATATGATTTCCTGGGCCAAGTCACTACCACACACATGCGTTCTTGCCCTCCTGCTGCTTCCTCATTGTCCCCTTGAATGATCTGCGGTATAAGGAAATAAGACTATAAGCACACTGGCTTAGTAAGACTCTTTCCTACTCACAAAACCATTCGTCATTTCATAATGAGCACATGAAACATTAACATACTTGATGCTCTACTTAGAACATAACAACTTGAATCACTTATCATATACTTGACATGGCATGAACATAAACATAAGTGAACATTCCTATCATGGCATGAGACATGGCATAAACGTACACATAGTAAACATTCTAAGCATAGCATGCTACATGGCATAAACATAAACATAATAAACATCCCTAGCATGGCATAATACATGGTATATACATAACATAATAAACATTCCTAGCATGGCATAATACATGGTATAAACATGTCTATAAGGTGTAAACCAACCTGTATGGCATAAACATAGGCATACTTCCTATCATAGCATATGAGCATCCTCTTAACATAATCATGACATAGATCATGTACTCTCATGCATATTTCTTAACATGAAGAGTAAGCATAAAAATCTTATCAGCATAGCATAATGCATAACATGAATGAATGCATGAGTGGAATGCATATACATAAGGATGCTTAACTTTTTAAAACATACTTTTAAATGTTTAAACATAATCATCATATCATTGGGGTCCCCGGCTTGTACCACATACATACATCATAGCGCGCATCCCTAGCAAGTCCGAGGTAGCGAGCTCCGACCTACTAGGGTAAGGACAGCATAGTCAGTAGTCCCCGAACCGAGGCGTTCTTAAGGAGCCCATCCCTATTGCACAGCTCCGGTAGTGCCAGAACCGTGGACAGCATAGTCGGTAGTCCATAACCGGGGCGTTCTTAAGGTGCCCATCCCTTGGACCCATACTTCGGTCCAGTACAAGCCCATTCATAAAGTAAAATACTTTACATGTTTCATCATCCATAAGACATTCATAGCATAACCATGTTACATAAAGCATAACTTAACACATGCTTGTCCTTTCATCGTTCATACTTATTGCATAGCATCATGATGCCTGGAAGGCATGAGCATTATCTTCATTCATAAACATGGTATGCATCTTCTTTCATAAACATGGCATGCATCATTCTTATCATAACATAAACATAACATACTTATCATGACATCGTTCTTATCATGAACATAAACATAACATACTTATCATGACATCGTTCTTATCATGAACATAAACATAACATACTTATCATGACATCGTTCTTATCGTGAACATAAACATAACATACTTATCATGGCATCGTTCTTATCGTGAACATAAACATAACATACCTATCATGGCATCATTCTTATCGTGAACATAAACAATAACATAGCATGGTTCTTAACATAACATGAGCATATAACATAGCATGGTTCTCTACGTAACCTAAGCCTACATAGGTAGGACTTCCATAAACATGCTACCTACTATCCAAGTGCATGACATAAAACATAAGACATTCATAATAAACCTATTAGGCATGGCTTTCAAATCATAACATACAACATAAAACATGGTGCTTAAAGTTAGGGTTATAGGTAACATGAGTTCTACCACATGCTTGGACCTATATATATATATATATATATATATACTTCATGATAAGCATAAACCATAATTCTTTGAACCTTAACTCCACCCCAAACCCTAGATACATGGCTTGGCCGAAACCTATAGGGAGGAGTTCCATCAATTCCATAAACATGTAAGATAGCATAAGGTAAAGGAACAACCATACATCATCTATGAGACCATAAGAAGCCATTGGGGCCCATGATTAGGGTTAACCCTAACCTTTAGCCCTCCTTCCTAGGGCTGGCCGAAACATGTAAGGCCATGGGGGCATGGAAAAATTCCATTAAAATCCCCAATCAATCATTAAACACCAACCATACCTTACCATAGGGCCATTGGGGCCCTTACTTGAAATAAGTCCTAACTTTTTACCCTATTAGCAATCTTGGCCGAAACTTATAGGGTCTCTAGGCCATGTGAAAATTCACATAAATCATCCTCCATCTCCCTTACATCATGATAATACATAAAACACATACTTGAAGTTTTAGACCCAACCCTACCCATGGGTTCTTGAAGTTGGCCGAAACCCTAGGGGATCCTAGGGTACCCCAAAAATTCTCAAAAATTATATTTAATCTCTAAACATCATGAGAGTACATTAGACAACATTAGGAAGATTTTTAGCATCATCATGGACCCTAAAATCCTAGTGGCCGAAACCCATAGGACTAGGGTTCTTGGTTTTCTTTCTTTCAACATCAAATCCCAAAAACCAACCAATATATCTTGCTAAAAACATAAGGAACTATTATACCACAGGTGAGGGAGTCTTACCTTGGTTGATCTTGATTTTTAAACCTTAAATGAGAAGAAAATTGCAAATCCTTTGGACACTTGAACCCCCTTGCCCTTGTATCCTTGGAAAACCTTTAGATCTTGGTGATGAGACCTTCTTGTGGAGCTTTTCCAAGGGAGAACCACCCTTGTGGTGTTCGGCTAGAATGAGGTGAGAGGAGGAGAGAAAATTAAATTGATGGAAGGAAGAAGGTAACTCCCAAACCCCCTCTTTATAACCCATTAAGGAGGTAAATGAAGAGTCTCTTCATGACCTTTCATCTTCTTCTAAGCCTTAACCAATTTCCACTTCATTCCCTCATAACATTCCCTTTCTAGGTGAGTTGGTTGGAGCATGCATGGTTGTACAAGAGGTCCAAGGTTCAATCCTTGGTCTATGCACATTATTTTCCATTTTATTTTTATTTTATTTTTTTCTTAATATTCGAAAATCCCATAAAAATTCCCCCATAATTATGTTAATATTTCCTATTAAAATCCCTTTATATTTATATTAATTTTTACCTAAAATTCTCCAATAATTATGGTACTAAAAAGCCCATATAAGGCCCATTAGTACTTAGTTTTCTCAATTTAAATGAGAAAATATGGATTTCTAGGCCAAATTTTGTATTAATATTTCTAGGTCCCTCGGAAAATTATTTAAACATGCTCAATATTTTAATAAAATATTAAGAGAATTTTTCGGGTCGTTACAATCCCCCATACCTCGTGAAAGTTCGTCCTCGAACGTAGAATAGCTCCAGGTACTTGCGCCTCATCTCGTCCTCGCGTTCCCAGGTAGCTTCTTCGAACCGTTGACTTTGCCATAGGACCTTGACTAAGGGTACTGTAACGCCCCAAAAATTTCCCATATGAAATATTATCATGAAATATTATGAATTCATAAATATGAAATATTATAGAATTCATGAAATAGTATCATGAAATATTATGAAATATTATGAATTCATAAATATGAAATATTATGAAATTCATGATATATTATCATGGAATATTATGAAATATATGAATTCATAAATATGAAATATTATGGAATTCATGAAATAGTATCATGAAATATTATGAATTCATAAATATGAAATATTATGGAATTCATGAAATAGTATCATGAAATATTATGAAATATTATGAATTCATAAATATGAAATATTATGAAATTCATGATATATTATCATGGAATATTATGAAATATTATGAATTCATAAATATGAAATATTATGGAATTCATGAAATAGTATCATGAAATATTATGAAATATTATGAATTCATAGATATGAAATATTATGGAATTCATGAAATAGTATCATGAAATATTATGAAATATTATGAATTCATAAATATGAAATATTATGGAATTCATGAAATATTATCATGAAATATTATGAATTCATAAATATGAAATATTATGGAATTCATGAAATAGTATCATGAAATATTATGAATTCATGGAATATAATTAATATTATGAAAATATTGTGAAATCATGGAATATAATTAATATTATGAAATTTCATGATGGGCTTGGCTTAATGGGCTTTGATATGGATTAGTGCAAAATGTGATAAAAAGGAGGAAGCAAAGATTGAACCTTGAACCTCCTAGTTGCACTCACCATGTCATAACCAATAAACCAAGCAATGTTTCTTGTAGAGGGAATAAGAAACATGCTTGTTAAAAGCTAGGGAGGTGAAGAGACATGTCTTTTCATGAGAAAAGTATAAATAAGGGAAGTTGGAATAACTTCCTCTTTCTCTTCTTCTTCCTCCCCTCATCACCGAAATTCTCTTCTTCTCCCTCTCCATTTTCGAAAAGTAAACCCTAGGGTTTTAACCCTAGGGAATTGGAAGGAAGAAGAACCCTTTAAGGTTCTTGCCTTCTACTAGGGCCAAGATTGCTAAGAGAAGGCAAACAAAGGAAATACTCACCTTCCTTCAACCAAGGGCACCTTAAGATCTTAGAGAAGTAGAAATCAAGCGAAAGGATGTAAGTATCCCCTCGCCTGCAGTGTAATAGTTGTGGTGTGATTATTCTCCTTGATTTTTCAAGAATGAGGACTTCTTCTCCATTGCATGTTTCGGCCACCCCCTTTGGGGAAGGCCTTGGTTCTTTCCTTGATATATGAGAAGACCTTTGAGACTTAGAGTATATATGTATATCGAATTTCTTCATGATGGTATGAACAAAAGAAAGAAAAACTAGGGGTTACACTCCTTGTAAGTTTTGGCCACCCTTAGAGGAAGGCCTTGGGTTATTTTGTTACATGATTAGACCCTTGGAACTTAGGATATATGTATATGTGGTTTATGCAAGATGTGGTGAACAAAACATAGGGCTTTGTGCTTGAAGGAGTTTCGGCCACGCCCCCCCCCCTTGGGGAAGGCTTTTGGTTACTTTTTGTTACATAAGTAAACCCCTTAGCACTTAGAGTATATGTGTATATGTATCCTTCAATAGGTTGTAAACAAAACCTAGGGTTTAGAACTTGGATGGGTTTCGGCCAAGGCCTAGAAAAAGGGGTTAGTGAGGGTTGAATTATCCTAAAATATATCCATGTTTAATGTATTGTAGGATAGTGTATACAAGGTGTTTGTATGAATGTATGTGAGAATATTTAGTTCAAACCTTAATTTTCCCTATACTTAAGTTTCGGCCAACCCTAGGAGGACTAAGGTTTAGGGTTGTATAATTATCTCATGATGTGCTTTATGTTTAATAAGTTGCATGAATAATATGTGAAGGCTAAACTACCCTACGGGACATGATTATGTTAGCAAAGTAATATGTATGAGCATGTATGGAATATGATGTATATATGAACATGTGTGAACTATGATGTAGGTATGAACATGCATGAAATATGATGTATATATGAGCATGCCTTATAGCCCCTGGGGGGCACCTTTATGAAATTGCATGTGATATGTTAAAATGCTTGAAGGGATACTCAAATAAGTATGGGATCAAGAGCACCCCTTATGTTGTGTGGTGTGTCCCTACGGGATCATGAGCACCCTTGAAGAGTGGTGTGTCCCATAAGAGTGAATATGGAGTATTCCTTAGCATATATGTAAAAGCATGATAAGTATTTTACTTTTAAGTTGTGTACCCGACTCGTAAGGGGGTCGTTAAATAAATCCGGGGTGCATGTTAACGTGGCTCCGGTAGGACGGAAGGGTCCTGCTCTAATGACTTGGTGGCTCGCTACCCCAATTCATTAGGGAACACGCAATAGTTTCCGCGCGATAGTTGGTACACAACAGGGCCCAATATGATATGGATGTATTTTTAAGTAATACCATTATGGAATTGTTTTGAAAACATTCATTGAAAACATTTGTTATATGTGAAGAGTATGCTTATGGTACTTGATACTGCATGCTTAGAAACTTAGATGTTTGATATGCTTTGATGAACTTATACTTATGATTAATTATGTGTACATGTTATATTCTTTCGCACGGATTTTGCGAGTAGGACAGGATCCTTACTAAGCATTGTGCTTACTAGTTTATGTGTTGTCTTATGCTGCAGATAACACTTAAATGGAAGGAAGAGGCAGGAGGCTGAAGATGTGTGGGGTGGTGGCTCGGGAAGAAAGATTTCTATATCTACATATTTATGCTTATGTTATGCTCCTTGACAATGAATGATAGTGATTAGGATTGATATTGCATGATAATAGTTACACTTGGAATTTTCATATACTTGATTTATTGGATTATATTATGGTGTGAAATAATATGTGAACCTATCATGTTATATAATGTCACTTAACAATTTTTGCAAGCATGCTTAGTACCTAGTTCTCTTAAGCCCTTGCATTGTTGTTTTAATGTCATGCTAGGAGATAGGAATAGAAAAAAAAATATTACTATATGATTGAATATACGTAACCCCGCCTTGAGGGTAGATATAAGGGCGGGCGTTACAAGTTGGTATCAGAGCAAGGTTTCCCCTCCACCACACACACATCGAGCTTCCTTCTGCCGCTTCCAAGTAAGAAATCCTAACCTCGCTTTATTTTATTTCATGTACAGTAATGATATATATAGAGATGATATATGCTTGCATGAGATATAGATGATTTATGCTTGCATAATATAGAGATGATTTATGCTTGCATAACAAATGAAAGTAGTGATAATTCTTATGTTAGTTTAATTATCACCTATATGATAGACATGGCTAGAAGACGTAGCAATCGGGGTAACGAGACAGTACCCCCACCTGATATGATGTAAGTGATCACAGATCTGCAGCGTCAGGTCACTGAACAACAGCAGATAATAAACACTCTGATGACCCAGCAGGGGAACACTGCAACCCCGCAGGGAAGTCAGAATGTAATGCCTACTGAGCCTCCAACTGCACAGGCACCCCCGGACACTCCGGCCCGAGGAGTCCGACAGGAGGCCTATCTGATTCAGTGGCAGAGACTGAAGCCGGAAAGGTTCTCGAGTACCTGCGAGCCCTGGGATGCTCAGGCCTGGCTCAAGACAGTTGAGAGCACAGTGGAGTTATTAGACTGGCCTGAGCATGAGAAAGTTAAATGTGTCTCGTTCTGCTTTACTGGCGACGCCAGGATGTGGTGGGAACGGGTAAAGGCTAGAAGGTCAGTGGACCAGATGAAGTGGAAGGACTTTGAGTCCGAATTTCTGGAGGAATTCTTTAATATGCAAGTCACAAACAGACATTTTGATGAGTTCACTGAATTCCGGCAGGGAAATCTCTCAGTCAACGATGCCGTTAAGCAATTTAACCGACTGGCACGATTATGTCCGGAGTTGGTCAGTACAGAGAAAGAAAGGGTCAGATTAATGCTCAAGATGCTTAGGCCCGAGATAGCTCTGAATGTAGCTGGTGGCGTGAATAGGCCCCAGACCACAGAGGTGCTGTTCAGCAGTGCCCTTATTACTGAGCATTATCTAAAGAAGATGAACCCACAGAGCCAACCACTGACCGCCAGCAAGAGTCAGGATCAGTCGGGAGGTCAGAAACCTCCAAATAGCAACCCCCACTGGAAGAAGAACCAAAATGGAAAGAGAAAGCCAGGGGATAAATCTGCCAGTGGTTATTTAGGCAAGAAGCCTAAATATCCCCAATGTGCCAATTGTGGGAAGATGCACCAAGGGACATGCCTTTTAGGCGCTAGGAGATGCTATACTTGCGGAAAGGAAGGACACATGGCCAGAGAGTGTCCTGCTGCAGCCAAAGCACCTCAGCCGCAATATGATCAGTACAAAGGTGCTCCTCCCCAGTTACACCTGATGCAGGCAGCTATAGATGGTACACATATATGCCAGGGGAGATTAGAAGCCCCGCCTGCCATGACAAACGCCAGGGTTTTCTCTCTTACGAAAGAAGAAGTGGCGACTGCCTCTACCGTTGTCACAGGTCAGATATTTATTTACAGTCAGTATGCTACTGCTTTATTTGACACTGGGGCAACGCATTCGTTTATCTCTATGCAATATGCCAAAAGAAATAATATGTCACTGCAAGATTTGGACTACAAATTTCTGACAGCACTTCCCTCGGGTGAGGTGATGCCCTCTACCCAAATACTACGTGCCACACCAATCAGAATCGCAGATAGGGAACTCTGCTGCGATCTGATAGTGCTTGATATGTCAGATTATGATGTGATATTGGGCATGGATTTCTTGAACAAATATGACGCCTCCATTGAGTGTCGGAAACGAAGAGTTATCTTCCGACCTGAGGCGGAAATTCTGTTCGAGTTTATCGGAGAGCCGAAGAAGAGGACAAGTAAATTCTTGTCGGCTCTGAAAGCAAGAAAGATGTTAGAAAAGGGATGCTCTGGATTTCTAGCTCATGTGGTTGATACCAGTCCTACAGAGGGGCCAAAGCTAGAAGACGTCAAGGTTGTATGCAATTACCCAGAGGTATTTCCCGATGACTTACCAGGGTTAGCACCTGAAAGAGATATAGAATTTGCAATTGAGTTGGTTCCTGGTACCAACCCTATTTCTAAGGCACCGTACCGTATGGCGCCGACAGAATTAAAGGAGTTGCAAGGACAGTTACAGGAGCTACTTGACAAGGGATTCATCCGCCCTAGTCATTCTCCCTGGGGAGCTCCCGTACTGTTCGTGAAAAAGAAGGATGGGTCGATGCGAAGGTGTATCGACTATCGGTCGCTGAACAATGTGACTATCAAGAACAGGTACCCTCTACCCAGGATAGATGACCTGTTCGATCAATTGAAGGGAGCCACGGTTTTCTCTAAGATTGACCTGAGGTCTAGTTATCACCAAGTCAGGGTGAAAAAGGAGGATATACCGAAGACGGCTTTCCGAACCAGATGTTAGAGGATATGTTACGGGCTTGTGCCTTGGACTTCAAGGGAAGCTGGTGTCGATACCTGAGCCTGGCAGAGTTTGCTTATAACAACAGTTATCAGGCTACTATCGGGATGGCACCGTATGAAGCTCGGTACGGAAGAAAATGCAGATCTCCTATATGTTGGCTTGAGAGTGGTGAAAAGAAGGAGATGGGACTCCAGACGGGTGTTATAGACGAAACCACTCAGGCTATAAAGAATATCCGTCAGAGAATAGAGACTGCTAAGAGTCGGCAGAAAAGCTATGCTAATAAGCGACGCAGACCACTAGAGTTTGAGGTTGGGGATTCAGTATTCCTTAAGGTAGCCCCTATGAAAGGGGTGATGAGATTCGGAAAGAAAGGGAAGCTGAGTCCGAGATATGTGGGACCGTCTCAGATTCTGAGACGGGTAGGCAAAGTGGCCTACGAACTGGAGTTACCGCCAGAAATGTCGGCTATCCACAATGTTTTCCACGTATCAATGCTCAGGGAATGTATCTCTGATGTGAATCAGATAATAGAGCCCCAACCAGTACAAGATCAAGAGAACCTAAGTTCAGAACGTCGACCTGTTCAGATCTTAGACCGGGAAGTCAAAAAGCTAAGGAACAAGGAAGTACCCTTAGTAAAGGTTCTGTGGCGGAACGAACGATTCGAAGAAGCCACGTGGGAATGAGAGGAGGCAATACGATTAAAGTATCCGGAATTATTTTAAAGTTCGGGACGAACTTTTTATAAGGTGGGGAGGATTGTAACGCCCCAAAAATTTCCCATATGAAATATTATCATGAAATATTATGAATTCATAAATATGAAATATTATAGAATTTATGAAATAGTATCATGAAATATTATGAAATATTATGAATTCATAAATATGAAATATTATGAAATTCATGATATATTATCATGGAATATTATGAAATATATGAATTCATAAATATGAAATATTATGGAATTCATGAAATAGTATCATGAAATATTATGAAATATTATGAATTCATAAATATGAAATATTATGGAATTCATGAAATAGTATCATGAAATATTATGAAATATTATGAATTCATAAATATGAAATATTATGAAATTCATGATATATTATCATGGAATATTATGAAATATTATGAATTCATAAATATGAAATATTATGGAATTCATGAAATAGTATCATGAAATATTATGAAATATTATGAATTCATAGATATGAAATATTATGGAATTCATGAAATAGTATCATGAAATATTATGAAATATTATGAATTCATAAATATGAAATATTATGGAATTCATGAAATATTATCATGAAATATTATGAATTCATAAATATGAAATATTATGGAATTCATGAAATAGTATCATGAAATATTATGAATTCATGGAATATAATTAATATTATGAAAATATTGTGAAATCATGGAATATAATTAATATTATGAAATTTCATGATGGGCTTGGCTTAATGGGCTTTGATATGGATTAGTGCAAAATGTGATAAAAAAGAGGAAGCAAAGGTTGAACCTTGAACCTCCTAGTTGCACTCACCATGTCATAACCAATAAACCAAGCAATGTTTCTTGTAGAGGGAATAAGAAACATGCTTGTTAAAAGCTAGGGAGGTGAAGAGACATGTCTTTTCATGAGAAAAGTATAAATAAGGGAAGTTGGAATAACTTCCTCTTTCTCTTCTTCTTCCTCCCCTCATCACCAAAATTCTCTTCTTCTCCCTCTCCATTTTCGAAAAGTAAACCCTAGGGTTTTAACCCTAGGGAATTGGAAGGAAGAAGAACCCTTTAAGGTTCTTGCCTTCTACTAGGGCCAAGATTGCTAAGAGAAGGCAATCAAAGGAAATACTCACCTTCCTTCAACCAAGGGCACCTTAAGATCTTAGAGAAGTAGAAATCAAGCGAAAGGATGTAAGTATCCCCTCGCCTGCAGTGTAATAGTTGTGGTGTGATTATTCTCCTTGATTTTTCAAGAATGAGGACTTCTTCTCCATTGCATGTTTCGGCCACCCCCTTTGGGGAAGGCCTTGGTTCTTTCCTTGATATATGAGAAGACCTTTGAGACATAGAGTATATATGTATATCGAATTTCTTCATGATGGTATGAACAAAAGAAAGAAAAACTAGGGGTTACACTCCTTGTAAGTTTCGGCCACCCTTAGAGGAAGGCCTTGGGTTCTTTTGTTACATGATTAGACCCTTGGAACTTAGGATATATGTATATGTGGTTTATGCAAGATGTGGTGAACAAAACATAGGGCTTTGTGCTTGAAGGAGTTTCGGCCACGCCCCCCCTTGGGGAAGGCTTTTGGTTACTTTTTGTTACATAAGTAAACCCCTTAGCACTTAGAGTATATGTGTATATGTATCCTTCAATAGGTTGTAAACAAAACCTAGGGTTTAGAACTTGGATGGGTTTCGGCCAAGGCCTAGAAAAAGGGGTTAGTGAGGGTTGAATTATCCTAAAATATATCCATGTTTAATGTATTGTAGGATAGTGTATACAAGGTGTTTGTATGAATGTATGTGAGAATATTTAGTTCAAACCTTAATTTTCCCTATACTTAAGTTTCGGCCAACCCTAGGAGGACTAAGGTTTAGGGTTGTATAATTATCTCATGATGTGCTTTATGTTTAATAAGTTGCATGAATAATATGTGAAGGCTAAACTACCCTACGGGACATGATTATGTTAGCAAAGTAATATGTATGAGCATGTATGGAATATGATGTATATATGAACATGTGTGAACTATGATGTAGGTATGAACATGCATGAAATATGATGTATATATGAGCATGCCTTATAGCCCCTGGGGGGCACCTTTATGAAATTGCATGTGATATGTTAAAATGCTTGAAGGGATACTCAAATAAGTATGGGATCAAGAGCACCCCTTATGTTGTGTGGTGTGTCCCTACGGGATCATGAGCACCCTTGAAGAGTGGTGTGTCCCATAAGAGTGAATATGGAGTATTCCTTAGCATATATGTAAAAGCATGATAAGTATTTTACTTTTAAGTTGTGTACCCGACTCGTAAGGGGGTCGTTAAATAAATCCGGGGTGCATGTTAACGTGGCTCCGGTAGGACGGAAGGGTCCTGCTCTAATGACTTGGTGGCTCGCTACCCCAATTCATTAGGGAACGCGCAATAGTTTCCGCGCGATAGTTGGTACACAACAGGGCCCAATATGATATGGATGTATTTTTAAGTAATACCATTATGGAATTGTTTTGAAAACATTCATTGAAAAATTTGTTATATGTGAAGAGTATGCTTATGGTACTTGATACTGCATGCTTAGAAACTTAGATGTTTGATATGCTTTGATGAACTTATACTTATGATTAATTATGTGTACATGTTATATTCTTTCGCACGGATTTTGCGAGTAGGACAGGATCCTTACTAAGCATTGTGCTTACTAGTTTATGTGTTGTCTTATGCTGCAGATAACACTTAAATGGAAGGAAGAGGCAGGAGGCTGAAGATGTGTGGGGTGGTGGCTCGGGAAGAAAGATTTCTATATCTACATATTTATGCTTATGTTATGCTCCTTGACAATGAATGATAGTGATTAGGATTGATATTGCATGATAATAGTTACACTTGGAATTTTCATATACTTGATTTATTGGATTATATTATGGTGTGAAATAATATGTGAACCTATCATGTTATATAATGTCACTTAACAATTTTTGCAAGCATGCTTAGTACCTAGTTCTCTTAAGCCCTTGCATTGTTGTTTTAATGTCATGCTAGGAGATAGGAATAGAAAAAAAATATTACTATATGATTGAATATACGTAACCCCGCCTTGAGGGTAGATATAAGGGCGGGCGTTACAGGTACCTCCTTACTCCTCAGCTTCTTGACTTCCCTATCCAAAATCTGGATGGGTCTGCTCTCATAACTTAGGTCCTCTTGTACTTGTACTGTCTGTGGCTCGATCACTTGGTCCATATTTGGGATACACTTTTTAAGGAGGGACACATGAAATACGTTATGGATGGCTGACATCTCTGGAGGCAGCTCTAGCTCATATGCCACTTTACCGACTCTTTTCAGAATCAGGTACGGCCCCACAAAGCGCGGACTTAGTTTTCCTTTCTTCCCAAATCTTGTCACCCCCTTCATAGGAGCCACTTTGAGAAATACCCAATCTCCAACATTAAATTCCAGTGGTCTACGCCGGACATCGGCATAACTCTTCTGCCGGCTCTGAGAAGTTTCTATCCGTTGTCGAATATTCTGTATAGCTCGGGTGGCGCTGTCGATAACATCCGTTGTGAGCCCCATTTCCTTCTTTTCACCATCCTCGTACCAACAGATCGGAGACCTACATCTCCTCCCATACAAGGCTTCATAAGGTGTCATTCCGATAGTAGCTTGGTAGCTATTATTGTAAGTGAATTCCACTAAGCATAGATATCGACACCAACTGTTAGTGAGAGCCCTAGAGCCAATCATGTGATGGTTGTTGTATGGACTCATTGTATCATATTTCATATATATATATAAAGACATTTGATTATGGTTATTATACTTACTTGTATTGGTGCCAAATAACTATGTGTAATAACGTCCTTGGTAGTAGGTTCATATCTATATCAATCGATTGGTTGAATCGATAGTGAAATGATATAGAGAACACTACTCTTAATTATTCCTAGTCAAGTATTAACATTCAGGGACAATGTTAATGCATAGAGACTAGCATGTAGGTCAACACGATGACTTGATCTCACAAGTCATGGATATGAGATATCAAGTTGACACATGAGTATGCATTGAAGAATGTATACTGAATAACCCACCATGAGAAAATATCATGGATCGTTATATGAGTGTCATATACTTTCTCAAGTGACTATCAGTATGACTATTAGTCCTTAGACCTGAAGTCACCATAGTTCCCTACATAAGGAGTTATGTACTTTGGTTTCGTCAAACGTCACCCGTAACTGGGTGGACTATAAAGGCGATTACTGGGTATGTAACAAATTATGCGGAGGGATGTGAGTGATGTAGATGGGATCTATCCCTCCTATATGACGGGAGAGATATCATAGTTTTGATAGAGTGAGATCACTAAGTGCATGGCCATGCCCAAATAAGGCAATATGAGATATTGAGCTTATTTGATTATAGTGAGTCTACTTGGAGTTCAAGACACATAGATTGATTGGAGGATGACACAGTCTATGCTTCATAGAAGATCAATCTAGATATCGATGATAGAAGGACATTGTCACATATTATGAAAGTCATAATTAGTAGTCACATTGGTGATGTTGGATCTCAACATTCTTGTAACTTGGGTAGCAATGATGTGTTGCTAGATACCGCTCATTGCTTATGTTTCTAAGAGGTTAGAAGCATTGCCAACGTTACAAGAACCTATAGGGTCACACGCAAAGAACAAATAGATGGAGAAAAAAAAATGAAGTCAAGTTCGACTTGGCTAAATATGGAAAGTCTATAAAAGGCAAGTTTGACTTGACCCAAATCCAAATCAAGTTTGACTTGACTTGGTTCCACTTCAAGTTAGACTTGACATGGGAGAAGAAATGGAGTCAAGTTTGACTTGACTAAATATGGAAAGTCCATAAAAGGCAAGTTTGACTTGACCCAAATCCAAATCATGTTTGACTTGACTTGGTTCCACTTCAAGTTAGACTTGACATGGGAGAAGAAATGGAGTCAAGTTTGACTTGACTAAATATGGAAAGTCCATAAAAGGCAAGTTTGACTTGACCAAAAGACCACCTCACCTTGACTTGACCAAGTGATGACTTGACTTGGTATTTGACAAATGATGATGCTCCACATCATCTCCAAAGGTTGTAACCCCCCATTTGAATTTGAATTCAAATTGAAAAGGGGTTATGGCAGGCCACTTAATGGCCATTAATGGCCATTATGGCCGGCCACTTAATGGCCATTAATGGCCATTATGTGGCCGGCCACAATGAGAGAACAAAACAATGTTTTGTTCCATTTTTCTAAGGTTGTGTCTTCTCTTCTTCCTCCTCCAAGTGTTGGAGCTCTTCTTCTTCTTCTCCTCTTGGTCGAACCCTTGAAAGGTGCTAGCACACCTAAAGGGTTTCCTCCATCCACTTTGTTCGTGTGGATACTTCTAGAGGGACGACACTTGACGTCCTAGAGATCCGACATCCAAAAGGAGCGAGCGGGATTAAGCGGGGCACGCGCCAAAGGTAAAATGGTTTATCCCTCTTTAGATCTAGGAGTAGATCGAGTTTTGAGCATGAAATGAATACGTGATTTTTGTTTCAAAATTTTTCTTCGCACGAGATCCATGGCTTTGGGTTCTCGGGGTTTCCGCAACGCGAAAAGGCGGTTTTCGCGGCCCGAAAAACCCAACACTAACTTCCCTTGAAATCCAGGGCACAAGCTCTCAACATATCTTCTAGTATTTGATTCATCCGTTCCGTTTGCCCGTCAGTCTGAGGGTGAAAGGCGGTGCTAAATCGCAATTTAGTGCTGAGGGACTTCTGAACGCATTCCCAAAAATGCGAAGTAATGCGACCATCTCTATCTGAGATGATGGTCTTGGGAACTCCATGAAGCCTAATTACTTCCTTAACATATAATTGAGCCAATTGCTCAATCGAATAAGTCATCTTGATCGCCAAGAAGTGAGCAGACTTTGTCAGCCTGTCCACAATTACGCATATTGCATCATATCCATTCGTAGTCCTGGGAAGCCCTGAAATGAAATCCATAGAGATGTCTTCCCATTTCCACTCCGGAATCGTTAGTGGCTGCAGAACTCCTCTGGGTCGCTGGTGTTCTGCTTTTACTTGCTGGCAAGTCCTGCAAGTACTAACATGCTGAGCCACATCCCTCTTCATATCGGACCACCAAAACTTCTCTTTCAGATCCTGATACATCTTGGTGGATCCTGGATGCATCGAATAAGGGGTTCCGTGAGCTTCTGCCAGTATCTCCTTTCGAAGCTCCGGATCATTAGGGATACATAGACGATCCCTAAGGTAGAGTACTCCCCCTTTGGCGATATGAAAATCATCGCCCTTTCCTTCTAGGATCTCCTGTTTTATTTTCTGAAGACTCAGATCACCATCTTGTCTTTCCACTATGTTCTCAAACAGCATGGGTGATATTGTCATGGTGGAAAGTCGTCCGGAGATGACCTCGACCCCAAAATTCATAATTTCTTCTTTGAGTGGTCGGGGTAATATGGCTATGGACATCAGGGTGGCACTTGACTTCCGACTGAGTGCATGGCCACCTTGTTTGCCTTCCCTGGATGGTAGAAGATCTCGCAGTCATAGTCTTTTACCAACTCAAGCCATCGGCGTTGTCTCATATTCAGGTCCTTCTGAGTGAAGAAATATCACAGACTCTGGTGGTCCGTATAAATTCGACACTGCGCTCCGTACAGATAATGCCTCCATATCTTAAGAGCGAAGACCACCGCGGCCAGTTCCAGATCATGAGTGGGGTAATTCTGTTCATATTCCTTGAGTTGTCTAGAGGCATAGGCAATAACTTTTCCATTCTGCATATGTACAGCTCCAAGTCCTAGTTTGGAGGCATCGCTATACATATCAAAGCTCTGATTACATTCTGGAAGGGTAAGGATTGGTGCACTGGTGAGTCTCCTTTTTAGTTCCAAGAAACTCTTTTCACAGTCTTTCGTCCATTCGTACTTCTTCTCCTTCCGGGTGAGAGGCGTTAAAGGGGCTGCGATTCTCGAGAAATCCTCCACAAATTTTCTATAATAGCCTGCCAACCCCAGAAAACTTCTGATCTCGCTGGCGTACTTCGGCTGGCTCCAGTTATTCACAGCTTCAACCTTCATTGGATCTACCATAACTCCGTCTTTAGAAATAATATGGCCCAAAAAGCCCACTTGGTCGAGCCAGAACTCACATTTGGAAAATTTCGCGTATAGTTGCTTTTCCCGAAGAATCTCTAATACTATCTTCAAGTGCTCAGTGTGCTCTTCTTGGGTCCTCGAATAAATAAGAATATCGTCGATGAAGACGATCACAAATTTGTCAAGGAACGACGAAAACACCCGATTCATAAGGTCCA
Organism: Boesenbergia rotunda; assembly: GCA_024364735.1. NCBI lineage: Eukaryota > Viridiplantae > Streptophyta > Magnoliopsida > Zingiberales > Zingiberaceae > Boesenbergia > Boesenbergia rotunda. The sequence goes on along the minus strand of JAGFNQ010007298.1, from coordinate 68,456 downwards.
TAAACATAGCAGGGGCATTCGTCACGCCGAAAGGCATAACAACAAACTCAAAGTGCCTGTACCTTGTTCGGAAAGCCGTCTTTGGAATATCCTCCTGTTTTACTCTAACTTGATGATAACCAGACCTCAAATCAATCTTTGAGAAAATAGTGGTTCCCTTTAATTGGTCAAACAGGTCATCTATCCTCGGAAGAGGATACCTGTTCTTGATCGTTACGTTATTCAGCGCTCGATAATCTATGCACATTCGCATAGATCCATCCTTCTTCTTCACAAACAGTACCGGAGCTCCCCACGGGGAATGACTAGGGCGAATAAATCCCTTATCCAGCAACTCCTATAGCTGTTCCTGAAGCTTCTTTAATTCAACCGGCGCCATACGGTAAGGTGCCTTGGAGATCGGGTTGGTACCAGGAACCAATTCGATCTCAAATTCCACCTCTCTATCAGTAGCTAATCCTGGTAATTCATCTGGATAACCCTCTGGGTAATCGCATACCACCCGGACATCTTCCAGCTTCTGGTCCTTCACCTGACTGGCATCAATCACATATGCTAGAAATCTAGTACATCCTTTGTCTAACATTTTCTGAGCTTGGAGAGTTGATAAATATTTCCCGGTCCTCTTCCTTGACTCTCTGATGAATTCGAACCTAGAACCTGCCTCAGGTCGAAAGACCACCTTTCGCCTACGACACTCAATAGAAGCACCGTATTTATCCAGGAAATCCATTCCCATTATAACATCATAATCTTGCATGTCGAGTACTATCAGATCGCAGTGAAGTTCCCTTTCTGCGATTCTGACCGGCACCGCACGCAGTACATGAGTGGATGTCATTATCTCTCCAGAAGGTAGGGTCGTTAAGAATCTGCAGTCTAACACTTGCGGAAGCCTATCTATCTTCTTGGTATATGGCACAGAAATGAACGAGTGCGTTGCCCTAGTATCAAATAATGCAGTAGCATACTGACTGGAAATAAGTATCTGATCTGTGACAACCGTAGAAGCTTCCGCAGCATCCTCCTTGGTAACCGAGAAAACCCTGGCATTTGTCACTGTTGGGGAGGCTTCCAACATCGGGGTCCCTTCCAGCTCGGCTGGCATATAGTGCAACTTTGCTGGTGCACCCTGGTACTGCGCCAGTGGTTGGGGAGAGGCCTGGTTCTTTGTAGGACAATAAGCTGCCATATGTCCTTCCACACCACAGGTGAAACACCGGTTCATACCCTTGCGGCATTCCCCGGAGTGATTCTTCCCACATGTCGCGCATGGGGAAACCTTGGTCTGTTTATTTGCTGGGCCCCCTTGAGAATTGTTCCATGACTTCCGTTTACCACTTTGATCCCCTTTCCCGCCAACGTGGTTGCTCTGGGACCTTTGTCCTCTTTCATTCATCGCTTTCCGCTGCTGATTGATATTGTTAAGATAGTGCTCAGTGAGCAGGGCACTACTAAACAGTTCCTCGGCGGTCTGGGGCCTGCTAACTCCGCCAGCCACATTCAGAGCTATTTCAGGCCGCAACATTCTTAGCATAAGTCGGACCCTCTCTTTCTCGGTACGGACCAACTCAGGGCACAGTCGAGCCAGTCGATTGAATTTCTTCACGGCCTCATTGACCGAGAGATCGCCCTGTCGGAATTTCGTGAATTCGTCGTAGTGTTTGTTCGTGACCCGCATGTTGAAGAATTCTTCGAAAAACTCCGATTCAAAATCTACCCACGCCATCTGGTCCACCGGTCTCTTGGCCTTAACTCTTTCCCACCACATTCTGGCATCCCCAGACAGGCAGAATGACTCACACTTGATCTTCTCATGCTCAGGCCAGTCCAGCAACTCTAGGGTACTTTCCATCGTCTTGAACCATGCCTGGGCGTCCCAAGGTTCGCCAGCACACGAGTAATTCTCCGGTTTCAGCCTTAACCACTGGATCAGGTAAGCCTCCTGTCGTGCCACAGTGGTCGAGCCCGGCGGAGGAGTGTGTGTAACCGTAGGCGCCACAGGTATAGCAGTCTGGTTCACTGGTGGAGTAGTAGAATTTTCCTGTTGGTTCATCAAGGTATTAATGGTCTGCTGCTGCTCGGTGACTTGGCGCTGAAGTTGGGTCACTAATTCCATCAGATCAGGCGATGGGGTTGCCTCGTTAAGTCGGTTACTCTGTCTTCTAGCCATGTTTTTCTTCACCAAAGACAAGTATGGTCAATATCAGTTTCGTTTCTACCCCTATATTATTCTAATATTTAATTCCTAAAAGAAAATAAAGTATCATTCATCGTTACATATCGTAACGTACTTTTCATCATAAGCATCATTCATACTTGCATATTCTAGAACCATAAAACATTCTAAAAGTGCTTACTACCATAAGATATGTAAAGAGGTACTTACTTGGAAGCGGCAGGAAGAGGGCTTGATGTGTGTGTAGTGAGATGGTAACTTGCTCTGATACCAACCTGTAACGCCCGCTTTTTTTTTCCATAACCGGCGTTACGTTAACATACTTAGGGCATGTAGACATCATAAGGCAGCGGAATAACTTTAACTTTACTCGTACATGCCCTACTACCATTCTTAACATAATGACATGGAAACTCGGCATATTGACTTCTTACTTAAACATCATATCATGTCATACTTAACATCACATCATAGAGTTCCATAAGTCATTATTCAAGCATTCAAGCTTATAAGTGACCAAAGTAAAGTTCTAGCATAACTGATAAACATATGATTTCCTGGGCCAAGTCACTACCACACACATGCGTTCTTGCCCTCCTGCTGCTTCCTCATTGTCCTCTTGAATGATCTGCTGTATAAGGAAATAAGACTATAACCACACAGGCTTAGTAAGACTCTTTCCTACTCACAAAACCATTCGTCATTTCATAATGAGCACATGAAACATTAACATACTTGATGCTCTACTTAGAACATAACAACTTGAATCACTTATCATATACTTGACATGTCATGAACATAAACATAAGTGAACATTCCTATCATGGCATGAGACATGGCATAAACGTACACATAGTAAACATTCTAAGCATGACATGCTACATGGCATAAACATAAACATAATAAACATCCCTAGCATGGCATAATACATGGTATATACATAACATAATAAACATTCCTAGCATGGCATAATACATGGTATAAACATGTCTATAAGGTGTAAACCAACCTGTATGGCATAAACATAGGCATACTTCCTATCATAGCATATGAGCATCCTCTTAACATAATCATGACATAGATCATTTACTCTCATGCATATTTCTTAACATGAAGCGTAAGCATAAAAATCTTATCAGCATAGCATAATGCATAACATGAATGAATGCATGAGTGGAATGCATATACATAAGGATGCTTAACTTTTTAAAACATACTTTTAAATGTTTAAACATAATCATCATATCATTGGGGTCCCCGACTTGTACGACATACATACATCATAGCGCGCATCCCTAGCAAGTCCGAGGTAGCGAGCCCCGACCTACTAGGGTAAGGACAGCATAGTCGGTAGTCCCCGAACCGAGGCGTTCTTAAGGAGCCCATCCCTGTTGCACAGCTCCGGTAGTGCCAGAACAGTGGACAGCATAGTCGGTAGTCCATAACCGGGGCGTTCTTAAGGTGCCCATCCCTTGGACCCATACTTCGGTCCGGTACAAGCCCATTCATAAAGTAAAATACTTTACATGTTTCATCATCCATAAGACATTCATAGCATAACCATGTTACATAAAGCATGACTTAACACATGCTTGTCCTTTCATCGTTCATACTTATTGCATAGCATCATGATGCTTGGAAGGCATGAGCATTATCTTCATTCATAAACATGGTATGCATCTTCTTTCATAAACATGGCATGCATCATTCTTATCATAACATAAACATAACATACTTATCATGGCATCATTCTTATCATGAACATAAACATAACAAACTTATCATGACATCGTTCTTATCATGAACATAAACATAACATACCTTTCATGGCATCATTCTTATCATGAACATAATCATAACATACTTATCATGACATCGTTCTTATCGTGAACATAAACATAACATACTTATCATGGCATCATTCTTATCGTGAACATAAACATAACATACCTATCATGACATCATTCTTATCATGAACATAAACAATAACATAGCATGGTTCTTAACATAACATGAGCATATAACATAGCATGGTTCTCTACATAACCTAAGCCTACATAGGTAGGACTTCCATAAACATGCTAACTACTATCCAAGTGCATGGCATAAAACATAAGACATTCATAATAAACCGTATTAGGCATGGCATCCAAATCATAACATACAACATAAAACATGGTGCTTAAAGTTAGGGTTATAGGTAACATGAGTTCTACCACATGCTTGGACCTATATATATATATATATATACTTCATGATAAGCATAAACCATAATTCTTTGAACCTTAACTCCACCCCAAACCCTAGATACATGGCTTGGCCGAAACCTATAGGGAGGAGTTCCATCAATTCCATAAACATGTAAGATAGCATAAGGTAACGGAACAACCATACATCATCTATGAGACCATAAGAAGCCATTGGGGCCCATGATTAGGGTTAACCCTAACCTTTAGCTCTCCTTCCTAGGGCTGGCCGAAACATGTAAGGCCATGGGGGCATGGAAAAATTCTATTAAAATCCCCAATCAATCATTAAACACCAACCATACCTTACCATAGGGCCATTGGGGCCCTTAGTTGAAATAAGTCCTAACTTTTTACCCTATTAGCAATCTTGGCCGAAACTTATAGAGTCTCTAGGCCATGTGAAAATTCACATTAATCATCCTCCATCTCCCTTACATCATGATAATACATAAAACACATACTTGAAGTTTTAGACCCAACCCTACCCATGGGTTCTTGAAGTTGGCCGAAACCCTAGGGGATCCTAGGGTACCCCAAAAATTCTCAAAAATTATATTTAATCTCTAAACATCATGAGAGTACATTAGACAACATTAGGAAGATTTTTAGCATCATCATGGACCCTAAAATCCTAGTGGCCGAAACCCATAGGACTAGGGTTCTTGGTTTTCTTTCTTTCAACATCAAATCCCAAAAACCAACCAATATATCTTGCTAAAAACATAAGGAACTATTATACCACAGGTGAGGGAGTCTTACCTTGGTTGATCTTGATTTTTAAACCTTAAATGAGAAGAAAATTGCAAATCCTTTGGACACTTGAACCCCCTTGCCCTTGTATCCTTGGAAAACCTTTAGATCTTGGTGATGAGACCTTCTTGTGGAGCTTTTCCAAGGGAGAACCACCCTTGTGGTATTCGGCTAGAATGAGGTGGGAGGAGGAGAGAAAATTAAATTGATGGAAGGAAGAAGGTAACTCCCAAACCCCCCTCTTTATAACCCATTAAGGAGGTAAATAAAGAGTCTCTTCATGACCCTTCATCTTCTTCTAAGCCTTAACCAATTTCCACTTCATTCCCTCATAACATTCCCTTGCTAGGTGAGTTGGTTAGAGCATGCATGGTTGTACAAGAGGTCCAAGGTTCAATCCTTGGTCTATGCACATTATTTTCCATTTTATTTTTATTTTATTTTTTTCTTAATATTCGAAAATCCCCTAAAAATTCCCCCATAATTATGTTAATATTTCCTATTAAAATCCCTTTATATTTATATTAATTTTTACCTAAAATTCTCCAATAATTATGGTACTAAAAAGCCCATATAAGGCCCATTAGTACTTAGTTTTCTCAATTTAAATAAGAAAATATGGATTTCTAGGCCAAATTTTGTATTAATATTTCTAGGTCCCTCGGAAAATTATTTAAACATGCTCAATATTTTAATAAAATATTAAGAGAATTTTTCGGGTCGTTACAGTACGAGCGGTTGTCAACTTTTCTAATTGAATAAGGCTTTGTAAGAGGCCAAATAGACCCTACACTATTTCTACGGAGAGATAGTGACAATATTTTTATAGCCCAAGTATATGTCGATAACATAATTTGTGGCTCAAATAACAAGGGCTATTTAAATGAATTCATTGGACACATGGAAAATGAATTTGAAATGAGTCTAGTGGGAGAGTTGACTTTCTTCCTTGGACTTGAAATCAAACAAATCCGAGATGGGATCCATGTGCACCAATCGAAATACACACAAGAAATACTCCGTAAATTCAATATGAGTGATTCAAAAGAGGTAACCACTCCCATGACTACAAACACAAGATTAGACAATGATGAGAGTGGTAAACCCGTTGATTTCACTCAATATTGAAGCATGATAGGTAGTTTGCTATACCTCACAGCTAGCCGACCTGATATTCTTTTCGCTGTGGGTATGTGCGCTAGGTATCAAGTTTGTGCCAAGGAATCTCATTTAATCGCTGTTAAGAGGATTTTGAGATATCTTAAAGGCACAATTGGAGTCGGTCTTTGGTACCCCCGTACCGAATCTTTTGATTTAATTGGCTATACCGATTCTGACTACGCTGGATGTAAGTTAGATCGGAAAAGCACAAGTGGGGGTTGCCAATTCCTAGGTTCATCCTTAGTTAGTTTGTCAAGTCGGAAGCAACATTGTGTTGCTCTCTCCACGACCGAGGCAGAATATATTACTATGCGAGAGAGCGTATCACAATTGTTGTAGATGATTCACACTTTGCAGGACTATGGATTAGGTTACAAGAGTGTGCAAGTGTTGTGTGACAACATTAGCACAATTAACCTAACCAAGAATCCAATCCATCATTCTAGGACCAAACATATTGAAGTGCGTCACCACTTCATTAGGGATCATGTTGCTAGGGGAGACATTGTACTCTCACATGTAGAGTCCAAGTCAAACCTCGCTGACATTTTCACTAAACCACTCCCCGAAAATGAGTTTAGCTTCTTAAGAAGGGAGTTGGGAATGTGTCGCGCTTCATAGTTTTCAAAATGCTTACAAAACCCATCATGATAAGTTCTAATTGTTGGGAAACAATTGGGTAACTTTGGGGACATCTCACACAAACTATAAGATTTATCAAAACGTTTTTTTTTGTTTGCTAGAAATGGGGTGAGATGTTAGGATCAACTCAATTTTTCAAAATGTCAATGCATCCCTTGAGAAATTAAGTTGACGAGATAAAAATCACTTCGGTGACCAAGTATGGGGAAAACCAATGCATAACATATGTGTATTTGGCTCCATGATCATACTTGGACATTCCAATCAAGGAAACTTGATTGGAAACTTGAATTTGATACAAACTTAGTTGAAATTACTTGAATGATTGTTGATTGAGTTTGACTTCACTTGGGTGGAGCAAAGTGATTATTGAACCTATAAGGACCTTTGACCCTTGTCTAGGGATCAATCATAGTCAGGGGATCACATCCAAGTTCGATATTTTCCATCAGATTCCCTCAGAAGTTGTGTAAATATCAGAAACTGAAAGTTTCAGATCGTATCAAGGAATTTCAGGAACCATGATCGGTCACTGGACCGATCAGGCATAGGGCTGATCGGTCCCCGGACCGATCTGGTTCCATTCTGCGTTGATCGGTCCACAGACCGATCAGAGGGGTCGACAGAGACTTAACGAAATCCTGAGCAAACACTCTGTGCTAACCTGGATCGGTCCCCAGATTGATCTGGCACCTTGTGGTGATCGGTCCAGAGACCAATCAGGAGGGCCTCTGGAAAATCATCTGACCCTACTGTTCGCTTCCTGATCGATCAGCCGATCGATCAGGAGCCTGCCTGATCGGTCGCTCGACCAATCAGGACCAGGCCAGTCCGATCAGGCTGGAGCCTGATCGGTTTGGGCGTTTCCAGATCAAACGGTGATCCGTTCAACCACATTAAAGTGCGGTTGGTGGACCGATCCACCAACCGGTTTAATCACGTATTCTCCTCATCTTCCAAAGCCCTAGCCGACCAAAACCCCTCAGCGCCGAAACCCTTTTTCCTCCTTCCTTGCGTGAGCGATCCCTCCTCACTTGCTGTACGTAGGCTTCTCTTGCGCTCCTCTCTGCAAGTGTGTTTTCTTCCTTCTGCACGAGAGTTCTTCCTCTTGCTGTTGGTGTCGGCAACTACTAGCTGCAAGCTTCCCTTGTGTTGCGATTCTCTCGTTCGTAGAAGTTCCGAAAGAGTTCTCCTCTCAACCAAGTCAACATGGCACCAAAGTAAGCTTTATGGTTGATTTTTCATTCCGAGCTTATCATTCTAATGGCTAACCATGTTTTGGTGTTTTCCTGTCTTGTGCCGTGATCTTTGTTTTGGCCGTGACCTTCTTGATCAAATGTCTCACCTTGTGATTACTCTTCCCATGATCAAATCTTGAATTTTTGATTCAACCTATGTTCGATTTAACCTTGTCCAATTGATTCAAACTATGTGTGTGATCAATTCCCGATTAAATCATGTTCGTATGAACAATTCGACCTTGCTCACTTGATTATCTTATACCATGACCAATTCTTGTATGGTTTTTGTGTTCCTTTAATCTTGTGTCATGACCAATTCAAATCTTTAGAAAATCATCAAAGGGCAAAGAGGCTGCAGAGGGTAGCTCAAAGGGGAAAGTCCCTTCTTCATCAGCGCCCTCGAGAAGGCCTCAGCCTTCCTCGAGCTCTCACTTTCCAAATGCTGCCTGTGAACAGGCTTTCCAATCAAGGACCTTTAAATTACTGTCCTGCCGATCCATTGATGTCCCTTTTCTGACTGAGTACTGTCCGTCGGTCATGGAGATGTCCCTTTTCTGACTGAGTACTGTCGTCGGTCATGGAGATTGTCACATTTTACAACCTTGGCTTTCTACTTTATCTGGAGAGGACTATCAATTACGACCTTGTCTCCGAATTTTACAACAATCTTCAGCAGGGACCTCAGGGGGGCTTCGAGTTCACCATTCGAGTCGCCAAGAGGAACCTTGATTTCTCTTACGAGATTTTAGCAGAGTATATGGGTGGTCGACGATTACCAAACCTGTATTCGATCTACCCCGAGCTTCCTGATCCTTTATTGGCACCTTTTTCGGATGTTACTCCCAATGGCATTTATCAGCATTTCTTCGGACATCCCCGCCCAGCCGGGCTTGACGAGTTAGGTCCTGACTTCCCTACTTTTGCAGCACTCCGTCTCCTACTACGGATTACATCTTGTTTAAGATTATCACAAACTGTATCCTTCCAATCACTTCTAAGCCTTTAGCCGAGATCCGACCCTATCACTGCTTGATGCTCTACGGCATGCACCGCCGAATGGACTTCGATATCATGGAGAGCATCTTTCAGTCCATCTTATCCTATCGCGAGCGGAGCCGTCGCACGGTTTACATGCCATTTGGTCATGTCATCACTGATTGGCTTATGTCAGTAGGTGTTGATGTCACCAAAGGCAGGACAGTGCCTATGGTCCGACAGGATTGTCGGCTTGGTCGGCGGGCATTTGCCAAGTCAGCCATCATCATACGGGACCGCGATGGGGTTTTGGTTTGGAAAGATGGGAGAGGAATTGGTGAGCTACCTGGGGGAGGACCACATTTTCAGGCGCCAGCCGATGCTGATGCACCTCATGAGGCTCCTGCTGCTGATTACTACGATGAGCCCGAGCTAGATCTGCACTGGCAGCTGTCAGAGCTGGATCAGACCATCCAGCATGATTTTCATCTGCGGGAGATTTATCGCGAGGAGGTCCGCTCATAGTTCTGATCCATTGATCGCAGACTGACATCAGTGGAGTCTGATGTCTCTGGGGTTCGCATGCTCCAGCAGACCTGGTATGGCGACTGGCGCCGACATACATTTCCTGGGGATGCGCCTTCCGGTAGTGCTGCACCTGGGTCCGTGGATGCTGATGATACGCTGGATGATCCGATGCAGGCTGACCCCCCCCCCCCCCCCGCTGATGACTGATATATTCTGTGGTTGATTGTGATTTGTCTGTCTGATCTCTTGGATTGTATGACTTTCAGGCTTTATGCCTAGTGACTTGACTTCTCTGGCCTTGTGCCATACTTGTTTGACTTCGATGCATTGATATGCATCTGTTTGGTTGTTTGGTTTGATGCACTGATATTTTGCTTGTATAATCATGTTTAGGATGTTGGCTTATATGAGTTCACATGATTATTATTTGTTTATATGCCTCATTCATGCTTATGATGCCATGTTCATATGATACATATGCTTGTTTTACCATGCCCTATTTTTCTCATATGTGTTCATATGTTTATCAAAAATCAATTAAATCTTTATTGTTTTGGGATTCCCCTAGGGTTCAGGGGGAGTATGGTTAAACCTAACAACCCTTCTAGACCCTTTTCGGTGTTCGACAAAGGGGGAGAGTGTGGTTGGTTAAGTTTAGGATGATAATGTTATGGGGGAGGATCCTGATTCCCCTATGATTCTGAGTTTGAGAAAATTGATTGAGAATCCCTAAACTTAAAATTGGGTTGTCAAACAACAAAAAGGGGGAGATTGTTGATGCAGTCTGACCCTGATTGTTATTTTGGTGTTGACACTGATGTTAGTTTAGGTGGATGATTATGATGATTATGTTTAAGTCCTGATCGGGGATTAGGCATGGTATGGAAAATCCTAGCTTAGAGGGCTAGGTGCTGGAAAATCCTAACCTGGAGGGTTAGGTGTGGAAAATCCTAGCTTGGAGGGCTAGGTGGTGAAAAGTCCTAATTTGAAGGGTTGGGTGAAAATTCCTAGCTTGGAGGGCTAGGTGAAAAGTCCTAACTTGGAGGGTTAGGTGAAAAGTCTCAACTTAGAGAGTTAGGTGAAAAAGTCCTGGCTTGGAGGGTCAGGTCCTAGCTTGGAGGGCTAGGTTTAGAAAAGTCCTAATTCGGAAGAGTTGGGTGAAAAGTCCTAGCTTGGAGGGCTAGGTGAAAAGTCCTAACTTGGAGGGCTAGGTGAAAAGTCCTAACTTGGAGGGTTAGGTGAAAATTCCCAACTTGGAGGGTTAGGTGAAAAATCCTTAGCTTGGAGGGCTAAGGTGGATGAAATCCTAGCTTGGAGGGCTAGGTTTGAGTCTCTGGATCGGTCTGGTGACCGATCAAGGATATTGGCACGCTGGTCCTTCGTGGATCGGTCTCGTGACCGATCCAGCGATGACTGATCGGTCTGGTGACCGATCAGGGAGTGCACAGTGAGGTTGGGAACCTACTGTGTGGCTCTTAATCGGTCTGGTGACCGATCAGGGAGCAGGCCGTTGCCTCATTGCTTGGCTCCTGATCGGTTCGGTGACCGATCAGGGAGCAGGCAGCTTCCTCTCTATCGTGCTCCTGAGCGGTTTGGTGACCGATTAGGGAGCCCACAGTGAGTTGAGTTCCCCCATTGATCAGCTCCTGAAAGGTCTGGTGACCGATCCATGACTTAGGATTTGATTTTCACAGTTACTGTTCACTCAGAAGTGGACCGATTAGGCTTGAGCCTGATCGGTCTGGTGACCGATCAGGCTTCACTCTGATCGGTCTGGTGACCGATCAGGCTTCACTCTGATCGGTCTGGTGACTGATCAGGCTTGTGTCGCTGCGAGAGCTGAGAGTCCCAGCTAAGCGGTGGATCGGTCTGGTGACCGACCCACAAGCCCTGGATCGGTCGGTGACCGATCACTTTAATTCAAATTGCACTATCAGACGCTCTGATCGCGTCTGACCGTATCCAATTCTCTGCGCTTAACATCTGATACATGATTTGCTGCTTGATATGCTATCCTAATACTCTGATTAAGCTACAGGTAATAGGGAAGGATTCAAACACTCAAGGAGAGTCAATAGAGACCTTTCCTTGGAGCAGGTTTGTCTATTTTTCCATCTCAGGTTGCAACGGGCGCTGGCGATGGCTGGAGCTGTTGTCTGGGGCTGGTCTGAGGGAGGCTCAGGGAGTCTAGAGGAGCTCAGTAGTAGCTGGTGGTTGCAGGTAAGCTGCTGGAGGCTGCAGTGAGATGTTGTCACCTGGCAGTCAAGAGGGGAACAAAAGGAGCGGTGTGGAGCAGAGCAAGGAGTTGAAGTTGTTGTCATGGGTTTGAGCTGCGATACTTGCTGCGTGCTTGTGCTCCTTGTTGATCATCCACTCTTGAGAAAGCTACTCTGATCTTTGAAGCAGCCATCCCTTGCTGGAGCACTTGGAGGAAGGAACAAGAAGCTTCGAGTCCAATAGCGAGAAGACACGGGGAAAGGGTTCTTGCGTGAGATCGTCGCTGGGTGGAACTCAGAGGGAGTTTGCTGTGTTCTTGTCTTTGCTAAGTGCTGAGTATGATCCTTCTTGTGTTTCATTGTGCTCAAAATTATCCTTGATTGAAACGCTGTGGAGAGGTTACTCCACCGAGAAGGAGGTTGCTTTCTATCCGGTGTTAACCGGGGCTTGATCTGCCGACAATCAAGGGATCGCCCACCTTAAGGGCACGCCAAGGAGTAAGGGCAAGTTATCCTCGAACCTTGTAAACCCTCCTTGTTAGCGATCTTGTTTGTTCTTTCTAGTTGTTTTTGTTTTCTGCATTTCTGCACTTCTCTGTTTCCATTATTTCTTCCGCTGTGCTACTAACAATTGAGTGCAGAAGTTTGAAAAGCTTAAAGTCCAAGTGTTTGGCTATATTCACCCCCCCTCTCTAGCCATCCGGGTTCCAACAATGATATCCTTGATTTTATAACCCAACCACAACTAGGTTATCACTAAACACATAAACCCCTTAATCAATATCCATTACCATTCCCATTGCCGAATATATACCAAGTGCCCCATTAGTGTTTATTTCAAACTGAACATCACAATATACATGACCCAACTCCTAGCATTGATAGCTACTATTGGGGAAATTTGCAAACTCAAAACTTCTAACCTTAAAAAATATCCAAGCAGCATGGCTACTGTAACGACCCGGAAAATTCTCATAATATTTTCTTTAAAATATTGAGCATGACTAGATAATTTTCCGAGGGACCTAGAAATATTAATACAAGTTTTAGCCTAGAAATCCATGTTTTCTCATTTAAATTGGGAAAAATAAGCACTAATGGGCTTTATATGAGTTTTCTAGTACCATAATTATTGGTGAATTTTAGGTAAAAAATTAATATAAATATAAAGAGGTTTTAATGATAAATATTAACATAATTATGGGGGAATTTTTAAGGGATTTTCGAAATAATAGAAAATAAAATAAAAATAAAATACAAAAATTAGTGCATGCACCAAGGATTGAACCTTGGACCTCTTGTACAACCATGCATGCTCTAACCAATTCACCTAGCAAGGGAGTGCTATGAGGAAATGAAGTGGATTGTAGTTAAGGCTTAGGGAAAATGAAGGGTCATCCACCATGACTCTTCACTTGCCCTCCTTAATGTGTTATAAAGAGGGGGCTTGGGAGTTACTTTCTTCCTTCCATCAATTCCACCTTTCTTCTTCCTCCTCCCTCACTCTAGCCGAAACTTCAAGGAGAGTTTTCCTTTGGAAAACTTCACAAGAGGGCTTAATCTTCAAGAGCTAAGGGTCATCTACAAGGCTACAAGGGCTAAGGGTGATCAAGGGACAACAAGGTCTTCATCATCTTCCCTTTTTAAGGTCTAAAAACCAATATAACCCAAGGTAAGACTCCCTCACCTGTGGTATAATGGTTTTTGAGTTATTTTCATGATACAAGAAATTGTTTGAACCATATATGAAGAAACACCAAAGTTAGGGCTACCAAGGGTTTCGACCACCATAGGTTTCTATGGTTTGGTTTGGATCCAACTCTTTAATATTGTTCCTTATGTTTTCTTATGTGGTATGAGATGTTAATAGGGGTTATGTGAAAGTTTTTACATGATTTAAGGCCCTAGTAACTTTCGGCCAAGATGGGTTTTAGGGCAAGGGGTTAGGGTTAACTCCAAGCAAGGGTTCAAATGTTTTACTATGGAAGTATATGTAAGTTATAGGATGTAAATTTGTAACATTATGAATTTATTCATGTGATGGTGACCCATTAGGGTTTCGGCCAAGGTCCCAAGGTAGGGCTAGGGTTTAGGATTTACTCTAATCATGGGGTTTAATGGCTCCCTATGGTCTTGTATGTAATGTATGGGTGTTCTTTTACTTATGGAACCCTTCCTATTGATTGAATGGTGGAGTTTCATGCCAAGGAACTTTCGGCCAACTCCCAAGACTTAGGGTTTGGGTTGGGTTAAGACCACAAGGATGCATGTTTGTAGGGTACTATGATGTATATAGATGTTTAAGTATGTTGGAAGAATGTTTATGCCAATTGAAACCCTAGCTTATGTGTCATAAATTATATGTTAGGTCACTTGTGATTGTTGGGACCGGGTGCATGTTGACAAGGATACGGGTTCGTAAAATTTTAAATTTTTACGTGCAGCGGAAGAATTAGCATAAAATAATTTCTCAAATTATTTTAACCACGTATCTAGCATGCAACCTTATGATGTGTGGACATGATCATAAATTAAAACTTTATGGAAAAGTAAACTAATTTACTTTGTACCTCGCGTAACTCGAAGAAAGGGACGAGATCCAACCGTAGCGTCCCTTGGAAGCTCCGCCTCTATTCGCATCCACGCCGAGTTCTCTTCAGGATGACTTCGCAAAGACACGAGTTTTGTGTCGACGAGAACTACTAGATTCTCCAAAGACACAACTAGAATATCAAGAGAGAAGAAAGGAAACTAACCACCAAGTAACGGAATCAAAATTCCGGGAAAGGAAGGAAGGAGTCGCGATCCGCTTCTTCTTCTTCTTCGGCACGAACTTGGTGGAGGAAACTCACGGGCACCCTAGGTGCTTGCGCCGGCCCTAGGGGAGGAGAGAGAGCCGGCCCTAGAGAGAGAAAGGGCGCCGTCCCTAGAGAGAGAGAGTTAGAGAGAGAGAGGGAGAGAGTTAATCTCTTGATCAATCTATTAAGGAAATCAAGCCTAGCCTTGGTTCCTTTATATAGTAGCCTCTCCCTTGCCAAGTCTCCCCTTTAACGGAATTTTTCATAAGAAATTTATCCTATAAATTTTCTTTATGAATTATTCCGTTTAAACCAAGTTTTATTATAACTAATTTTATAATAAAACAAATACATCTCTCCTTTTATTATGGAATAAATTTTACAAGAAATTTATAAATTTTCTTATTATGGAAAAATCAATTCATAATTGATTTTATAAAATTAAAAATAAACCATTCCATGGATCATTTTAATTTCCATAAAAAAGAATAAATTTCTATAAATTTCTTTATATAAATTTCTTTATACAAATTTATTTATCCATAATTTATAAAACAAATCGCGCTAGATTTATTTTATTAATTAAACCAATTAAATTGGTTTCTCCCCAATGATGTGGCCGGCCAAACCAAGGGGGGTTGGCACCCTCTTTGGCCGGCCAAACCGAGCCGAACCGATCGCGAATTAAACTCATTTAATTCGCCCAATAAGCCTTCAAAAGACTTAGCCATTTTTAGCTTCCGTTGCGCCTCTGATTAACTCAGATTCGACTTATTTCTCTTGATTGAAAAATCCAATTTTCAACTCATTCTAAATCCCTCGGATTACTCGTAGTGCGTGTGACTAAATAGGCTTTCGATTTATGTTGGCCGTCTATAATCAACCAATTATAGAACGATCATGAGTGACACCTAGTAGTACATCATGACCCCCAATTAATCGAAAGATCAACGGTTGACCTCAGAAGTGATTCTGAAACCCTTCAGCAGCTCTAATGAATCGTGCCCCATTCCCTTCACCATCTTATACCCACTTGGTTCAGGACATGGTCTGTGTGTGTCAGTCCCCACTAGGCTGACTACGTCACACCTAGCCCAAGTAGTGTCTTTCTCGTCCTTTGGATTTCTAATTACTCTCATGTATTTAAGAGATTCATACTCTAAACATGACATGCTCTGGCCAGAGGCTTTGAGTAACAATCCGACGATAGGCATGGGTATACATCTCCTCGCAAGGAGTGGTGAATCCTTTGTAGGCTGTTCAAACATCTTCGGGCACTTCGGCTTATACCCAATCATCCTGGGTCCACACCTCCTTGGAGATGCTTGCTTAAGATGTTAAAGTATAAGTCTCCATGACCAAGATGACTTGAACACCGCAAGTCAAAGGAACAACGCACTTAAGCTGCAGTAAGAACTTCACTGACATATCTATATAGATTACCATATGAAGTTTTACAGCTAGTCACTCCAATGAACTAGTTCCCTTAACTAGCATCCATGTTTATCTCCGGACATCCCAATGTCACCAGCCAGTGAGAATCAGCTGATTAGAGAATAACTTATGCTAGTCTCAACAGAATTGATAGTGTCCGTATTTATCAATTCATCGACTAGGGATATTTTCAATACTTCACAATTGCACATGTAGAGATAATCACTAGTTGTGATCCCATCACAAATTCTCTTATGCTGTGAATTGTATTGCGGACATTCAGTAGATGAGTTTAAGATCCCAATCAAATACAAAAATATGTATACTCAAATAGTGAATTTTCATTTATTAAAATAAATGTTTACAATCATAAGGCGATTGCCTTAGGACACTTCTCTCATAATACTAACAGTGATGATGATTCATAAATATTTAGACATGTGCCATGAATCCAAGGAAATGTATCATGTATGAAAGGACCTAGGCATGTTTTTCCATGTACCATGACCATGCATGTTTTTTATGAATTAAGATGCTAATTATGAATGTAGGCCATGATTTATGAATGATATGCATGCATGCCATGATTTATGAATAATATGAATGTATGCCATGATTTATGAATGATATGTATGCATGCCATGATTTATGAATAATAGGAATGTATGCCATGATTTATGAATGATATGTATGCATGTCATGTTTATGGATGAAATGATGAATGAAGTTAAAGTTCATGCCTTCAAGGCATAATGGTGATATGGAATGAGAATGATGAATGAAAATGAGGTTCATGCCTTCAAGGCATAATGATGATGTTAAGCATTAAGAATGAATGAATATGCTATGTATGTTTTGTGAATGAAGAAGCATGTGAAAGTATTTTATTTTAAGAATGGGCTTGTACCAGACCTAAATAAGGTCTACAGTTCTGGACTACCGATGAAGCTGTCCACGGTTCGGGACTACCGATGAAGCTGTCCTTACGGTTCAGGACTACCGATGAAGCTGTCCTTACCCTAGTAGGTCGAGATTAGCTACCTCTTTTTTACTTAGGGATGTGCGCATATGATGTATGAATGTGGTACAAGCCAGGGCCCAATGAATGTTATGATTATGTTTAAGTATAAAAAAAAAGGATATGATTTCAAACTAAGCATCCTTACGATATATGCATTTGCCCATGCATCCATCCATGTTATGCATTATGTTTATGAAAAGTATGTTTATGAAAAGTATGTTTATGAAAAGTATGCTTATGCAAAGTATGTTTATGCAAATGATTTTATTTATGTTCATGCTAGATGATAAAGCCATGATTTTATTTATGTTCATGCTAGATGATAATGTCATGATTTTATTTATGTTCATGCTAGATGATAATGCCATGATTTTATTTATGTTCTATGATTTTATTTATGTTCATGCTAGATGATAATGCATTGATTTTATTTATGTTCATGCTAGATGATAATGCCATGATTTTATTTATGTTCTTGCTAGATGATAATGCCATGATTTTATTTATGTTCATGCTAGATGATAATGCCATGATTTTATTTATGTTCATGCTAGATGATAATGCCATGATTTTATTTATGTTCATGCTAGATGATAATGCTATGATTTTATTTATGTTCTTGCTAGATGATAATGCCATGATTTTATTTATGTTCATGCTAGATGATAATGCCATGATTTTATTTATGTTCATGCTAGATGATAATGCCATGATTTTATTTATGTTCATGCTAGATGATAATGCCATGATTTTATTTATGTTCATGCTAGATGACAACGCCATGATTTTATTTATGTTCATACTAGATTATGATGCCATGATTTTATTTATGTGCATGCTAAAATTATGATGTCATGATTTTATCTATGTTTATGCTAAAACGATGATGGCATAGTGGTGTAGATGTTCATGATAGAAAGTATGTTATGATATGTAGGATTGAAGCATTATGTGCATGTTTATACGACGTATGGATTTTGTGAGTAGGAAAGATTCTTACTAAGCCTGTGTGCTTATAGTCTTATTTTCTTTATACCACAGATCACGCAATGGGGCAATAAGGAAGCAGCAGGAGGGCAAGAATGGGTGTGTGTAGTAGTGACATGGACAAGAAACTCTCTCATTTCACTTATTGCATGTTTTGTGAATCCGACAATGCTTGTTTTGGTTTATGCTCGGCTTATGATAGTTATGCCTAAGAAACAACCTACTATTCATGAAGTTATGATCAAACTACTTACTACCTGAAATGCTTATGAATAAGTTATGGAAAGTTGATATCATGATGCGATGCATACTGGTAATATGTTACCTGAAATGCTTATGAATAAGTTATGGAAAGTTGATATCATGATGCTAGGTATGCTGGTAATATGTTAAGTATAATGTCACCATGTCCATGAAAGATAACCCAGACATGTGTATATGATGTAAGTACTAGTTATTCCGCTGCATTAAGATGTTTTATATGCACATGTATGTTTAGCGTAACGCCGCTTATGGAAAAAAAAAAGCGGGCGTTACAGCTACTTTCAACTACAGCAGCATGACTCTGACCCACCTCAACTCTAGATGGATTATGAAGATTTAGATTACAAAAGGATGCAAGGTGGTGAACAAACTTTTCAAACATGCCAGAGTTCATCAGAATTTCAAGAGGACTCAACACTAGATGGGTCACATCAACCTCAACACATGAGATGACTTCCTGGGAAGATTTTCAAGATAAAGAAACATCTACTCCTAGTGAGATGGACACCACAACACAAGAATTAGAAGATCTTATAGTGCAACAAGGGATCTTGTTTCTTCAATCCCAATAATAAATCAATGCATCAAGTCCTAATTTGGAGACACAATCAAATCTTATGTCAGAGGGGAGTGTTGGTGTCGGAAGCATTTGATCGATCCTTGTTTTGATATTGGCAAAGGATTCAAAGTTAAGTATTATTTGTGATCTAACATGCTACCTTACATGTGCAGGAAAGTCTTAGTTAACATAGGAAGTATGTTTTGATCTGCATGATTAGGCACTAAGTCCTAGTTGAGGGCTAGACACCAAAGTCCTAATATGGAGGATCGGGCAGAAGACTTGTCGAGGACGATGGATAGGAGTCGAGATGGGTTGAGGATCGGATGTCATGAGTTTTAGAGTCGAGATCGGAGGATGAGTAGAAGTCCAACCAGAGGTCCAGTTGGCTAAAGGTAAACTCTTTTGAAAAGAGTAGGTGAGGACACATTCCCCAGAAGAGGGAATAATAGGCGTCGATCTGACTTAGGGTTTCGATTGAAACCTAAATGTTAAGATCGGACACCCTGAGCTATCAAACACATTTGGATTAATATGTATTCTTTTGTTTGTGTTTTCTTCTAACATTGCTTTGTAGAGAAAACAAGGAAGCTACAAGCCTGGGAATTAGGCTCCTGGGAAAATACAAGTGCTTGGACTCCCGGGCGACCGGAATAATAAGGGCACTTGGGAAGGGTTCGACCCAGCTACGTTGAGCTTAAGCTGGCATACGTTGAGTGGTCGATCCATGTCACTAACATAGGCACCCAGGTTGTTACGGGTGCCCGGGAGTGGATAGATGTTGAGGATAAGGTGTTGACGATCGACTGCCAACTCATAGGTTTGGGGTGCCCGTGATGTCTATATGGGCAGCATAGAGACCCTTTATAAAGGGTCATTTCCTCAATCTCCTTTGATGTTTTCGAGCACATCTTCTTGGATAGAGGACCTCCATGCCTGAAGGGTAGGAAACCCTTCTTGGAGTTTTCCATGCTAAAACGAGCCAGGACAATGTTAATATATGAAGCTTGGGATAAACACAACATCCTTTTCTGGCGATCCCTTATGACCTTGATCCCATGGATGTGTCTTGCTTCTCCCAAGTCCTTCATATCAAACTATTTTGACAGCCAAACCCTTACGTTTGATAAGATTTTGACATTGTTGCCAATTAACAAAATGTCATGTACATAAAGTACAAGAAACACCGTTACGTTTCCGTCACATCTCTTGTATACACATGACTTATCCGGACTTTGAATAAATCCGTATGACTGGATTACTTCGTCAAAGTAGATGTTCCAAGATCGTGAAGCTTGCTTCAATCCATAAATCAACCGTTTAAGCTTGTACACTAGATGCTCTTTTCCCATTGCAATGAACCCTTTTGGTTGCTTCATGAAGATGGTCTCCTCAAGACTTCCGTTAAGGAAAGCTGTCTTGACGTCCATCTGTCATACCTCATAATCCATATGAGCGACAATAGATAACAGAATCCGGATAGACTTAAGCATGACTACCGGCGAAAATGTCTCCTCATAATCAATACCCTCTTTCTGAGTATACCCTTTTGCAAAAAGCCTAGCCTTGAAGGTCTCAACCTTCCCGCCTAATCCTCTCTTTCTCTTGTAGATCCAC
The DNA here is from genome assembly GCA_024364735.1 of Boesenbergia rotunda. Taxonomy (NCBI): domain Eukaryota; kingdom Viridiplantae; phylum Streptophyta; class Magnoliopsida; order Zingiberales; family Zingiberaceae; genus Boesenbergia; species Boesenbergia rotunda. The sequence continues at coordinate 47,835 of JAGFNQ010007298.1, read as the reverse complement.
TTGCATCCAATGGCTTTTACACCATTGGGTGGTTCTACTAACTCCCAGATGTGATTAGAATCCATAAATGATATCTCAAAGTTCATTGCCCTTTGCCAAGAATCTGCATCCTTATCTTGGAGGGCATCGTCAAAGGTCCAGGGATCCGGTTCATGTTTACTGTAGACCAAGTCCGAAGACCCTCCCAAAAACATGAACCTTTCAAGCTGTCTGACAACCCTCCCACTGCGATGAGGTACCACTTGTGTATCCTTTGTGACACGCGGTGTAGTGACTTGTGGTGTATCCTCCTGTAGAGTTGGTCCTAAGGTCGGAACGTCCCCTCGTAACTCTTCAAGCACTAGTCTACTCCTGGGATTGTGGTTCATCACATAGTCTTCTTCTATGAACATGACATTCGTGCTAACGATTACCTTCTGATCCTCAGGACTATAGAACATACCTCCTTTCATTGCCTTAGGATAGCCCACAAACAAGCGTACTTCTGTATGAGATTCCAACTTATCAGTATCTCCCTTCAGCACATGTGCTGGACTACCCCAAATTCGAATATGTCCTAGACTAGGCTTTCGCCCAGCCTACAATTCTATGGGAGTAGAAGGGACTGACTTAGATGGTACCATGTTCAGAATATACGCAACCGTATCCAGACCATATCCCCAGAATGAATCAGGTAAGTCAGAGTAGCTTATCATTGACCTAGCCATCCCCATAAGAGTCCTATTTCTTCTTTCTGCACACTATTCTGTTGGGGCGTACCGGGTACAGTGAGCTAGGACTGAATCCCAGCTTCTGATAAGTAGGTCCTAAACTCTCCAAAGAGGTACTCTCCACCACGATCTGATTGTAGTGACTTGATACCTTTACCTTGACGTTTCTCCACATCAGCCTTGAACTCTTTGAACTTATCAAAGCATTTAGACTTGCGGTGCATCAGGTAAATGTATCCATACCTTGAATAATCGTCAATGAAAGTGACAAAGTATTCAAAGTCACCTGTAGCCTGGATGAACATAGGACCACACAAATCAGAATGAATCAATTCTAGCACATCTTTGGCCCTATACCCCATAGCCTTGAAAGACCTCTTGGTCATCTTACCTTCCAAGCAAGACTCACAGGTTGGGAAGTCTTCCACCACCAATGAACCCAAGGGTCCATCGGCTATCAACCTCTGAATCCTTCTAAGGTTAATATGATCAAGCCTAATGTGCCAAAGATATGTCTTATTCATCTTAGAAGGCTCCTTTCTCTTATTTAGGTTAGATGATGAGTTATTAACTTCTGTTTGCATCGTGGGAGTCTTTGGTTCTAGAGTGTACAGATTGCCTAACATCGTACCCGAACAGATAATCTCTCTATTTCTTTTTATAACAACTCTGTTATTAAAAGTAATAGAATATCCATCCTTTATTAACATAGAAACTGAAATTAAATTCTTTCTAAACGAGGGTACATATAAGCAATCTCTCAAAACCAACACTTTATTCCTCTCAAAAAACAAATAAAAATCTCCCACTGCAACTGTTGTCACCTCTGTAGCATTGCCCATGAAGACCACGATTTCCCCATCAGCTAGCCATCGGGTTTACTGGAACCCCTGCATAGTATTGCAGACATGATCAGTGGCCCCCGTATCTATTCACCAGGTACTGGTAGATAGCACCGCTAAACATGTTTCAATGATAAAGCATGAGGAAATACCTTTGTTTTGACGACGGGGACAGTCCACCTTCCAGTATCCAGTTTGCTTACACGTGAAGCACTTGCCTTTCGGCTTCATCATGCCAGTCTGAGGTCCCTGCGATGGTGTTGCTACTGCCTTCTTGAACCCACCTTGTTTCTTCTTCTTCCTGCCTTTCGACACAGAGTAGAAACCTTTTGAGTAACTAAGGCCTGCTAGGTCTGACGAAAGAGGCCCTCTGTCGCCTAGAGTTCACCTAGCAGTTCCCCCAACGTATACTCATGCTTGTTCATGTTATAGTTGAGCCGGAACTGCTCAAAACTCCTAGGCAGAGACTGGAGTATAATATCGACCTGGGTTTGCCTGTCGATTTATGCTCCCAGTACCTCAATCTCATTGAGGTGAGCCATCATTTTTAGGACATGATCCCTAACGGGTGTCCCTTCGACAATAGCAGTCATCATCAGGTTCTTCATCGCAACCTGCCTAGCGGCCTGACCCTAGTGCCCGAAGGGCTCCTTGAGGTTTAGCATCATTGAATAAGCAGTGGGCATGGCCTGATGCTGATGTTGCAATACATTCGACATAGATGCCAGAATGTATCACCGTGACATCTTATCTGCCTTGACTCACTTCTTAAAGCACTCCCTCTGCTCTTCACTAGAGTTCTCGCTAGGGCTTTCAGGACAGTCCTCAAAGAGCACATATTTGCAATCTTCAGCAGTAAGGACAATGTCTAGGTTTCTTTTCCAGTCAATATAGTTGGGTCAAGTAAGTTTGTCCTCCTTAAGTATGGTCGATAGTGGGTTAAAGGTCATTTGAAAAATCCTGAGAATCACAACATACACTACTTTAGAAATCAAAAACCAATTGATTCCTCAAAACAATAAATTTTAGAAATCAACCAACATCTCAAACACCAAGAATTCGCATGTCACGTTAGTGTGGACGTATACGAACTCTACATTCGTTAGAGAAGGTTTTATCCATCAATCTTACTATGTTGTCAACCTAACTTTTTGACAAGTAAGATTAATAGTTGGTTCACTTCGGCCCTACAAATTATTAGCAGTAACTTCATTGGGGAGGATACTAATATTTGTATCTAAGTGTTTACCATTACACGACACTAAGAGAATTATTTACGGTTATGTGCCTTCCGTTGGGGAAGTACACACGCTCTTCAATAATTCCCTATAATCTATTCTGACCTTGTGATCCACAGAACAAGCCTATCCATTATGGAGGAAGACACTCAGAGCCAACATGCGGGCTTGTTCGCATCACATGTCAGATTGTAATGGGGGCCACGGGACCCTTAGGGTCCCTCTCCCACTTACTAATTTAATTCATGGAATTTTTAATAAACACACATACACGACATGCACATAATCAACATAATGAAAAATAAAAAATCCTAGATTTTCCAACTTCTCATGGCCTTGGTCTCCAATGCACCTCCAGTCGTGTCGTCATCTCGTCCGCTCCTCCCTTCCTTATGCGCAAGCTACCTTGAGGGATCTCTGAGCCGAAATGACTAGCTAATTATTTACATCATCGATCCTATACTCCAAGAAGGAGTGTACATGAAATCTAGATTGAAAGTAAAATAATAAGCTCGGCTAAACATGTGCCGTATTTAATTACAAAAATTAAATTGTACCTAGCCTCGTCAACCCCGAGGATTAATTAATTTACAAAAATTTCACAACCATTCACACAATAATTATTTGGCCATGATAAGTTGGAATCTCGTGCCTACAACACAATGATAGCCTATGCACATCCACATATCATCCAGCAAAATAAAATATATGAAAAATACAAAAAAATAACCAATCCTAAACATACAAAACCGGAAACCTCAGCTCTGATACTATTTGTTGGGTATGGCTTAGCGGGTTTCCTTAGAGAAAACTTGGTCATCCTTGAGAGACCTCTCCATGTCTATGGATTAAAAATTAATCCAAACGGAGACCCGTCTCCCAATGACCATCTCGTCATCGTATCGTTCGGTACGAATTATAACTTGGCCAATCACAAAGATCGTGCCTTGTAATTCTCCTAACCAAACGACCATGGAAGAGATGATGAGTGGATCGTTGGTTCTTGTGTTTATGGCCGGGGTCCAATTAATTAATTATTAGCTATGATACAAAATCAAAATAATTAATCAATTCACATGAAATGACGAAGCTAATCAATAAGGCACCAAAAGAAGAATAGGAGCTAAGGAAGAATTATACCTTCCCTTTTAGCTCGTAGCCTTCTACCTTATGCCCCTCTCTTCTCGGATGTCATGTGGGCGACGAGCTACTTGGAACCGAGATCACCAAGGTGTTCCAACCAAGCTTTCTTCTCGCCCTAGCCAAAACATGAAACCCTAGAATCTAGGGTATCCCTTGCGCCGGCTTTGTCTTCCTCTTCCTTTGCGCCGCCGACCACCGAAGCTGTTCAAGAGCCGCCGGACCAGCTGTAGACATCGAAATGAAGGAGAAGAAGATGAAGAAGGAGAGAATCCTCACCCAAATAACCCGAAACACTCCCCTTCCTTCAACCATGCGGCGCCATCGCAAGCTTGCTTATGCCGCCTCCCACCGGCCGTCGGCAGCTTCTCCACCACCGCTGAGCACCACAAAAGGAAGAGAAACACTCTTCCTTGTCTCTGTGAGTCCCAGCCAAAACTTGGTGGAGAAGTGAAGAAGAAACGAGGTGGAGAATCCTCCTCTTCCAAGCGTCGGTCGAAACCCTAAGGGAGGAGAGGAGAGAGAAGATAGAAGAGAGGCCTAGGGTGTCAAAACATGGATTAGCCTTGGTTTCATGATTCCATGGGATATTTATAGGGCTAAGGTAAGGACCAAGAGGAGGAGTTGGATCTTGGCCCGCTAATGGATCTAAACCCGATCCATTAATTAAGATTCATTCCACTAAAGGATCTTAATTTATAATCCTCACCAACCCCCATATTTTCATATGAGCTCTACTTATTATGAGTCGTCCATCCCCTCGTGTAGAGATATTAAATGCTCGTCAATTAATTTAAATTACTGACAAATTAAATTAATTAACTCTTGGATCCTTGATTAGTACTACTCAACCTTATCATCATGTTAGATCAAATCCACCTGCAGGGTTTAACTTTTGAGCTAATCAAGGGGGCATCATCATCCCGACTCACCAGGACACGAATTTCGTCAATAATCAATGACACACCGTATAATTAATATTATTTCCAACTTACCAGGCCTATCGATCTAACAGAATAGATCTCGCCCATTGCTAAATCAAAGAAATAATAGTTAATCATATGTGCCAGTTATTATATCGGGATTTAGGGATCGTACTCCATAATAAAATCTGAGATCCAATCCAATTATCAAGTTAGTACAAATTGGATTATCGCTGGTTTTGGTTCTGCTCAATGCACACAAAGTACACTAGTGTAATTCTATGGTCATGACCAACCACACCTAATTACACTATAACCATCCCGATGGTTTGTCCAATTCCATCTCATCTATTAGCCTCTGCTTATACTAGGCAAGGAACTGATAACATGATCTTCCGCGTGTCACCACACACCATGTTATCTACAATGCAAAGTAATGGACTTTTATGTATGCACTAATATAAACAAGCATCTAGTGTTGTTGTGATTCTTTTTTCAAAATAAAGATGATCTTATATATAAAAGAGCAAATCTTTTAGTATACACATCTAACATTTATGACCTGTACATGTTAGGTTGAAATATATATCGATGACCTGGTAGGGGTTACATGTGTTAGAGTCATGCACCACCCCTGCATTGTTGCATGCTGGCGATCAAGGACTCACTTGTGGCTGAGCCTATCATCTTCCGACACATGATATACATACACGGTCACTCATAGGTTAGTGGATACCATTGGGTGTGTGCATTTGCTTTGTAGTGCTCTGCTCGACCGCTCATGGGTAGTGGTTTCGAAGCGTGGTAGCACGCAGGGATCCATTCTCTTCCCAAAGACCAGAGAAGATGAGAGAGATATCCTCCCCCCCCCCCCATATATACATGGGGCAGAGCAAGAGCTCCACCAACATTCTATCCAATCGGTCACTCAGGAGCAGTGATGGTAGAGTGCGAACAGTGTGACAGCTCTACCTACTCGGCCGACGTATATGACATGCTTTGGTGGTTGGACTGGTGTTAGGGGTGTCCATGTCATTGCATCATAGGCATATGATGCATTGTGGATTTGATTGTGATTGCTGCATTTATTTATTGCATATGTTTGTCACACACATACAGGAAATACCATTTGTGTGCTTTGGTGTCCTTGCACTTGCTCGTATGATACGAGCCCTTGTTATGATCAGGATAGGTTGATTTCGAGTATGTACATTCAGTTGTTACTTTCAGTTATGCATATTCTGATATACCTATGAGACTGTATCCTGTTGTTTCTGTATAGCTTATTCAGCTAGTTGTTCTGTCATGCATGTCTTTCTCTATACCTGCAGAGTCCACTTGGACTCACTACCCATCACAATATTTTTGTTTTCAGGTTGATAGGTCACCGGAGGAACCCAGTTGTCAGTCGCGGGTTCCCATGACTCCATTTGCTGGGTGCTTCAGCGTGTTCCATTTCCATTTTATAGCAGGGTCTATATTTTGTATTCATTCTTACATCGTGGACTTGTATTTATGATTCATTCGTGCGGTATTGTATTATTTTTTGAGTCCTCTATTAGACTTTGTGTTGTGGTTTTTGTTACGCACCTACCGCAGGGGTAGCTCAGGTATGTTTTATGATTTGCCATACTGTGATGCCTTTATTTTCTTATGCTATATATATGTTTTGAGGCCAGAGACCTTTTATACTACATGGATATTGTGTGTATGTGTAAATTATCCGCTAGACAGGGGAGATGCTGTCCCATATTATTATTAGATCAGTGGCTCCATTAGTCTTGGGGCATGCCAATTTATTTTGGTATCAGAGCCGAGATTTTGGCGAATCTTTTCAAATTTATCGGAGTTAAATCTGATACCTATTCAGTAGTTGTCGCAACTCGGGTTTGATGAGATCTACCCGAGTACATTTCAAATCTTCGAAGTCATTTTTGAGACGTAATTTGAACTTAGGGACCTTGCGTCGACGGGAGATCTCTAGGCAACAATTGCATAATCTAGTAAGGTTATTTGACTCATACCTTTAGTAACCAATGGGTAATATTGTAACAGGTATGACTCAACTTGGATGTGATCCTGCACCGAGACGTGGTCAAGGGTGGCCACTTAAGAGTACTATAGGGTCTCTAGCGACAGGGTCACCGGAGAGACCGATGGAGACAGGGACGGTCAGTCATGGACAGACACCTCCGAGTGTTCTGAGGGCCCCATCTCCACTGCTATCAGTGGTTTCGACCGTTCCACCCGCGACTACCACACCAGTCATCCCCACAATATCAGCATCGCTACCTACTACCGCATACTCAGCTGGACAATCAGTGGTACCTACTGCTACACCACTAGCGGTGCCTGCAGTTCTGTATCCAGTAGTACCACCATCAACCCCCCTAGAGTGCATTCAGAAGCACCCACACCCTCAATGATGTCGGACATTGCGTATGCACCCGTACCTCCATCAGTACCTACACCACCAACTGTGCCCGCAGTGGTTTGTTCATCAGTTCCCTCATCAGTGGCCCTTATGGGTTATCTTGTGGCACCATCAGTCGTTCCGGCTCCGATAGTCTACCCATCCCCACTAGTGGCTCTGGCTCCAGGATATCCAATGGTTCTATCTCCACCTCCTGCTTTAGTACCTACTATAGTTCCACTGGTGGATCCTGTTGTTTCGATGGACTGGGCTAGAGCCAAAGCACAGATATCAGCACATGCAGAGTCGGTGAAAGGTCGATTCACTTTGTTCCATGGAGGACCTGACCCTCAGTTTGTCCGCTCCTGGATAGAGATTTTGGAGGGTACATTCTATTACATGGCCTATTCAGAGTGGGAGATGGCAGAGTTGGCTGCCTATCATTTGCGAGATGAGGCGGTATCCTAGTTGGCCTTGCAGCGCATGATTATTGGAGAGCAGCACCTCACCTGGGCTATCTTCCGAAAGGCGTTTGAGAGCCAGTACATTCCAGTAGCATATAAGATATCTCAACGTTAGGAGTTCTTGACTCTCCAGTAGTGGAGCCGCACGGTCATGGAGTATACTACAGAATTCAACCATTTGGCTAAATTCTGCCACGAGTTAGTCATCGAGGATAGATCACGTATGCTTCACATTACCTAAGGACTTGCTGGGACTTCGGATTGCTGGTTTCAGTACGGTGCCTTACTGTGAGGCATTAGAGAAAACCCTTCTGATAGTGATGGCACAGTAGTAGGTGAACGGAGAGAAGAAGAAAGGGAAGGAGTCAGCTCAGAGTTTAGCTCAGACTCAGCCACCGTAGACCATAGGGCAGAAGTGGGGCAGCTATAGTCAGTCAGCTCAGAGCGCTTCTGGGGCATCTACTCGGCCTTTGAAGTCTGGACGTTCTGCAGGAGGTTCCTCCCGGTCTTCTCAGTAACATCAGAAGAAGAAGAAGACCAGTAGTCTCTAGTGTACTGTCCGATGAGCATTCCAGGATAGACTGTCCTGTAGGGCATGTAGTGTGCTTCTATTGCAAGCTCCTAGAACACATGAACCAAGACTGTGCGCTGATGGCAATGAATGAGAAGATTGAAGCTACGGGTCAGAGTAGACATTCAGCGTAGTCGGGACCTCAGAGAGGAGGACGGAAGACTCAACATTCTTTACGTCCACCGCAAACAACCCCTCCAGCAGCCATGTACAACATGCATGGATATGAGCACATCAACATTCTAGTGGCATCACAGGGTTTTGTTTCAGGACCACTGCAGTAGTACATGTCCCAACCTCAGTATTACCCAGTTTATCAGACTGCACCGTATCACCCGCAACTGTCTATTGGAACATCAATATCTCAGTCTCTGCCACCACCGCAGCCACAGCAGTATCCACCACTACCTCCACCGCCAGAGACTAGACGGGTTTATGTTGTTACTTGAGAGGAGGCTCAAAGGGCCGATGGATCAGTCTTCTGTGGTATTATTTCGCTGTATTCCATTTCTGCAAATTTATTAGTGGATACTGGTAGCTCGTATTCTTTTATTTCACAGATATTCATGGCTAGGATAGGTAGGATACCTACCCCTAGGGTACAACGGTAATCTGTGTCTTTACTGTCCGGTGAGACATTGGGTATCACTCAGGAGGTCAGAGCTTGTCCACTGGACTTCGATAGTATGATTCTCACCGTAGACTTGCTGGTACTCGAGATGGTAGATTTTGATATCATTCTCGGCATGGATTCGCTTACAGCGTACCATGCCACTGTTGATTGTCGGACGACGGTGGTCACCTTTCGACCTCCGAACCAAACCTTATGGGATTTCACTGTTATCCAAGATGATTGCATATTTGTTATTTCTGGGCTCCAGGCACAGAGATTGCTATCATAGGGTTGCCAGGGTTTCTTATTATCGATGATCAACATAGATGATAGCAGTAACACCTTACTTCCAGATATTCCAATGGTTCGGGAGTTTCCAGACGTCTTTCCAGAGGAGCTACTGGGTCTTCCTCCTAGGAGACAAAATAGAGTTCACCATCGAGTTGATTCTGGGGACTGCTCCAGCATTTAAAGCTCTGTATCGTATAACACCGAAAGAGTTGGACAAGCTAAAGGTCTAACTCCATGTGTTACTAGACAAAGGGTTCATCAATCCCAGTATATCTCCTTGGGGTTCACTGGTTCTGTTCATCAAGAAGAAGGATGATTCTTTGATGTTATGCATTGACCACAGACAGTTGAATGCAGTAACTATCAAGAACAAGTACCCTTTGCCATGGATAGAAGATTTGTTTCATTAGCTCAGAGACACCTTAGTGTATTCTAAAATTGATCTGTGATCCAGAAATCATCAGCTAAAAGTCAGAGACTCAGACATCTAGAAGACAGCTTTTCGCACTAGATATGAGCACTACGAGTTTTTGGTAATGTCATTTGGGCTAACCAACGCTCTAACGGTATTTATGGATTTGATGAACCGCATATTCCTGGAGTACCTAGATCAGTTTATCATTGTTTTCAATGATGATATCTTGATCTATTCGCGTTCTAAGGAGGAGGATATGTAGCACCTTCACATTGTTTTGGAGACTCTCAGATGGGTGTGCTTATTTGCGAAGTTCAGCATGTGTACGTTCTAGCTACCCTTAGTCAGTTTTCTGGGGCACGTGGTTTCCAACAGAGGTATTTCAGTAGACCCCCAGAAGATTGAGGTTGTCACCAGTTGGGAGCAGCCGAAGTCAGTTTAGGAGGTTCACAGCTTCTTTGGATTAGCCGGTTACTACAGACAATTCGTAAAGGGTTTCTCGAGCATCGCTATGCCATTGATACACCTTACCAGGAAAGGCATGAAGTTCACATGGTCAGAGGCTTGCGAGTCTAGCTTTCAGGAGCTGATGTAGAGGTTAGTGTTGGCATCCATCCTCGTTCTTCCATTAGGAGAGGATGGATTTGTGCTTTATACGGATGCGTCCTATCAAGGATTGAGTGTCGTTCTGATGCAGCATGGGCGGGTAGTGACTTATGCTTCTCGACAGCTGAAGGAGATTGAGACGAAATACCCTATATCTTGGGACCGGGTGCATGTTGACATGGATGCGGGTTTATAATTTTAAAATTAATTACGTGCAACGGAAGGTTTAGCATAAATAATTTCTCAAATTATTTAACCACACATCTAAGCATGCAACCTTATCTTGTGTAGACATGATCATATATTTAAAATTTTGCAGAAACGTAAACTAATTTACGTATTACCTCGCGTAACTCGAAGGAAGGGACGAGATCCAACCGTAAGTGTCCCTCGGAAGCTCCGCCTCTATTCGCGTCCACGCCGAGTATCTTCGGGATGACTTCGCAAAGCCACGAGTTTCGTGTTCTCGAGAACTACTAGAATCTTCGAGAACGCGACAAAAAACAAGAGAGAAGTAATCACATCGGAAAAACTCACCACCAAGGTTGGCCGTAATCACAATTCCGGCGAGAAGGAGGAAGATGACTTGCGCCCAATCCCAAGGTGATGATGGCCGGAGAGGAAGATCGTCCCAACAGAAGAACTTCATCGCCTCGGTGCTTCTCCTTGTGCTCACGTCAAGAAGAAAGGGGAAGAGGTTTGTGGCCGGCCAAGAGGAAGAAGGGAGGAGAGGGAGAGAGCCCAAGCAAGAATACTTGGATTATTTCGAATGAATTCCAAGCCTTGCCTTGGGTCCTTTATATAGTGGCCTCTCAACCGCCAAGTCTCTTTTTTTCTTATGGAATAAATTTTCATAAGAAATTTATCATATAAATTTTCTATGACTTATTCCATCATGCCAAGTCTTGATTTTATATCATGGTTAAAATCATATTTTAATTCATGATAAAAATCAACCAAGTCTCTTTTTTCTTATGGAATAAATTTTCATAAGAAATTTATCATATAAATTTCTTTATATAAATTTCTTTATCATGGTAAATCAATCCATGATTGATTTTATAAAATAAAATAAACCAATCCATGGTTCATTTTAATTTCCATGAAAAATAAATTTCTTTATATAAATTTCTTTATATAAATTTCTTTATCATGGTAAATCAATCCATGATTGATTTTATAAAATAAAATAAACCAATCCATGGTTCATTTTAATTTCCATGAAAAATAAATTTTATATAAATTTCTTTATATAAATTTCTTTATCATGGTAAATCAATCCATGATTGATTTTATAAAATAAAATAAACCAATTCATGGTTCATTTTAATTTCCATGAAAAATAAACCAAACCTTGGTTTATATAAAAAATTTATATCATCCATAATTTTATAAAACAAACCACACTTAGTTTATTTTATAAATTGAACCAAACAATTTGGTTCCCTCCCTTTGTTGTGGTCGGCCAAGCAAAGAGGGTGGGGACCCTCTTTGTCCGGCCTATCTAGGCCACGCCCCAATGAATTAAACTCATTTAATTCATCTATTATGTCTTCAAAAGACTTAGCCATTTTACGCTTCCGATGCGTCTCTGAAAAATTCAGATTCGACTTATCTTTTGGCTCAACCAAACCTAATCTCTCTTGATTGGAAAATCCAATTTTTAACTTGTTTTAAATCCCTCGGATTACTCGTAGTGCGTGTGACTAAATAGGCTTTCGATATATGTTGGCTGTCTATAATTAACCAATTATAGAACGATCATGAGTGGCACCTAGTAGTACATCATGATCCCCAATTAATCGAAAGATCAACGGTTGACCTCAGAAACAATTCAAAAACCCTTCAGCAGCTATAATGAATCGTGCCCCATTCCCTTCACCATCTTATACCCACTTGGTTTAGGACATGGTCTATGTGTGTCAGTCCCCACTAGGCTGACTACGTCACACCTAGCCCAAGTAACGTTTTCTCGTCCTACGGATTCTAATTACTCTCATGTATCTGAGAGATTCATACTCTGAACATGTCATGCTCTGGCCAGAGGCTTCGAGTAACAATCCGACGATAGGCCTTGGGTATACATCTCCTCGCAAGGAGTGGTGAATTCTTTGTAGGTTGTTCAAACATCTTCGGGCACTTCGGCTTATACCCAATCATCCTGGGTCCTGACCTCCTTGGAGATGCTTGCTTAAGATGTCAAAGTATAAGTCTCCATGACCATGATGACTTGAACACCGCAAGTCAAAGGAACATCGCACTTAAGCTGCAGTAAGAACTTCACTGACATGTCTATATGTAGACTACCATATGAAGTTTTACAGCCAGTCACTCCAATGAACTAGTTCCCTTAACTAGCATTCATGTTTTTCTCCAGACATCCCAATGTCACCAGCCAGTGAGAATCAGTTGATTAGAGAATAACCTATGCTAGTTTCAACAGAATTGATAGTGTCCGTTTTTATCAATTCATCGACTAGGGACAATTTCAATACTTCACAATTGCACATGTAGAGATAATCACTAGTTGTGAATTCATCACAAATTCTCTCATGCTGCGAATTGTATTGCGGACATTCAGTAAATGAGTTTAAGATCTCAATCAAATACATAAACATGTATACTCAAATAGTGAATATTCATTTATTAAAATAAATGATTACAATCATAGGACGATTGCCTTAGGACACTTTTCTCATATCACTAACAAACTCCCACTTGGCCTAATGTCAATCGTTACGGTATCCAATACCACAGGCTCTAACATGACCCTCAAACTTGTTTTGAGGCAAGGCCTTAGTTAAAGGATCCGCTAAATTCCTTTCAGTGGGAATTTTCTCAATTTGTATATCATTCCTACTTATAATCTCTCTGATCAGATGATAGCGGCGAAGCACATGTTTGGATCGCTGATGAGACCTTGGTTCCTTTGCTTGTGCAATAGCTCCATTATTGTCACAATAAACCGGTATTGCTTCATCAATGGTTGGAACCACACCAAGATCTGTGACGAACTTCTTGATCCAGACTGCTTCCTTTGCTGCTTCCGAAGCTGCAATATATTCCCCTTCCGTGGTAGAATCCGCTACGGTGTCTTGCTTGGAACTCTTCCAACTTATTGCACCTCCATTCAAAATAAATACGTATCCAGACTGAGATTTGGAGTCATCCTTATCTGTTTGGAAACTGGCATATATATACCCACGTATTACCATATCACCTTCTCCATATATTAGGAACACATCCTTAGTTCTTCTTAAGTACTTGAGGATTGTCTTGAGAGCCGCCCAATGATCCATTCCTGGATCAGACTGGTATCTGCTTGTGACGCTCAGAGCATACGATACATCGGGCCTAGTACATAACATAACATACATGATAGATCCTATCGCGGATGCATAAGGAAACTTATTCATACAAATCCTCTCGTCTTCTATGCATGGACACATAGACTTCGAAAGGTTGATCCCATGCCTGATGGGAAGGTAACCTTTCTTGGATTCCGACATGCTAAACCCTTTTAGCACTCGGTCTATATATGTAGACTGCAAAAGACCAAGCAATCATTTTGATCTATCTTTATTGATTCTAATCCCAAGGATATAGGTTGCTTCTCCCAGGTCTTTCATGGAGAAAGTTTGGGACAACCAAATTTTAACTGACTGTAAGACTGATATATCGTTTCCTATAAGTAATATGTCATCGACATATAACACTAGGAATACGACTACACTCCCACTAACTTTCTTGTACACACAAGGTTTGTCAGGATTTTATGAGAAATCAAACTCTTTGATTGTCTCATCAAAACGGATGTTCCAGCTCCTGGATGCTTGCTTTAGTCCATATATGGATCGTCGAAGCTTGCATACTTTGGTTTTATCAACCGATGTGAAACCTTCAGGTTGTATCATGTATACATCCTCAAGCAGGTTTCCATTAAGGAAAGCTGCTTTCACATCCATTTGCCATATCTCATAATCATAATGAGCTGCTATGGCCAGGAGTATCCGAATGGATTTAAGCATAGCTACTGGCGAATAGGTTTCGTCATAATCAATTCCTTGTTTCTGACGATATCCTTTTGCCACTAATCTAGCCTTAAAGGTAACAACATTACCTTCCATGTCGGTTTTCTTCTTGAAAACCCACTTGCACCCTATGGGCTTAATCCCTTCAGGTGGGTTAACCAAGTCCCATACTTGATTTTCGTACATGGAATCCATTTCCTACTTCATGGCTTCAAGCTATTTATCCCTTTCAGAATTATTCAGAACATCTTCATAACTGATAGGTTCGTCATCGCTAATGAGTAACACGTCGTTCGATTCACTTATGAGAAATCCGTATCTCTCTGGAATATTGCATGTCCTGTCAGACCTACGAAGAAGTGGTGTTGTTTTAGGTTCAACTGATAGCTCATCATTATGAGTTATTGGTTGTGGGTCTAGACTAGGTGTCTCTGTAATGTCTATTGGAGTTCCTTAAACTTCTTCAAGTTCAATATTACTCCCAATATTTTCTTGTAAAAGAAATTCTTTTTCTAGAAATACAGCATGCCTTGAAACAAACACCATTTGTTCCAAGGGATGATAGAATTTGTCACGCCCCGAGACCTAGGATCCGCTGATCCAATAGAAAATCGGACAGCACCTCCCCTGTCCGGCGGACAATTTACACATACACACAATATATATATCACAACCAGGCAGTTTATATGGGCCTTAGGCCTCAAATCTAATCAGACAACATATATATAAGACAATATACTGTTAAAACCAAAACCCGAACTTACCTGAGCTGCCAGGGGGCAGGAATGCAGCAAAACCACACACTAGTCCAACGTAGGACTCAAAAGTACAATCCCATAAATAAGACAAGTACTACAAGTCCACGAAAAATCCAATGCAACGGAATAAAACATAACATGGTCTAAAAACAGAAATATGCATAAACCAATTCAGTAGCAAGCACGGGACTGGCGACTCGGACCCTCCTGGCAGACATCAACCTGAAATCAAAAAGTAATGGCAATGGTGTGAGTCCATAAGCTCAGCGGATACCCAGTAGATATGCATAGTACGTTACAATAACAATAAGGGTCTACGCTAATACAGTCTCAAATAAACAATCGGAAAGGGTATACTGAAGATACTAAATACAGGTACATACCTGAGTCCATTTATCCTGCAAAGGGGAAACAAAGTCCTATGGAATAAGTATAACATACAATCCAAGGTAAACAGGTATCCAGTATATGCATGTCAATCAAGTGCAGAAATCAAATGCAGCAAACAATGCACGATGCAAAATATGCACATGGTGCAATGACATGTGTCACCCTTGACACCAGTCAGATCATCGTACAACTGTCATAGGTGACGTCTGAGAGGGTAGAGCTATGACAACTGTACGCACCCTGTCATCACTGCTCCTGAGTGACCAGGTGGACAGGATGCTGGTGGAGACTCCGCTCCTACCCCAAGCAATGGGGGAGTCAAGCTCTCATCTCCTCGTGGCTCAGTACGAGAAGGGATCCCTGGCTGCTACCACGCCCGGACCCACCCTCCAAATAGTGGTCGAACGGAGCAATACAGGACAAATGCACACACTCTATGGTAACCACAACCCGTGAGTGGATCTGTGTGCATATCCTCATGTAACTGACGACGGGCTCAGACTACATAGGAGCCGATGATTGTCAGCATGCAATAATGCAAGGATGGTGCATGACCCAAGCACATATAACACCCACCAAGTCCTCAACTAATACCTCAGGGTGCTAGGTATAAGTCGAATCCTATATCATGGGATACAAGTAACCTACTAGGTATAATGACAAGGTACCTAGTGATCCATAAATGTCAAAAGAAAGAAAAAGGGCATATCACTACCTCTATGCACATATATGTACACAAGACATCAAATGAGACTGTATGAATCTAAACGGGAGATAACCTCAAGGATAAACAGCATGTAACAAATACAGGTATACTAAGGTAGATATAGCATACAATCTTACTGTTATATATAACAAACTACGCATAGCAATATGACAATATCTAAAAGATAGGTCAATGGATACCCGCCTCCAAATAGAAGAATCCAAATGCGAAGAGAACCACTCGCCAATATCAGCAATAAAAATCCAAATCAAGTCTCTGTATCAAGGACAGATTTAATTAGCTATTACAAAAATAGTAACTAGCTAATTAATCCCTAATCCGTTCTAGGGTTAACCTAATCCACCCCTTTCCATTTAATTGCCTTTACTTAAAAAGAAAGTTCGTAATCACCCCATGTAATTTAAGATTAGGTTATTAGATTTAATCTCCAATTAACCCTGAGGATACATGCATATTAATCCCATGTAACCCATTAGTTAACCCGACAATTAACAGATTAATCCACCTACTAATCAATCTCATCTTTTAATTGTAATGTTAATGGAGGCTAATAGAATTTCAATATGCCCAACACAGCTCCATTAATCCTATGAGTTAACTAGGTTAATCATCATTGGCTTAATCCAACCTCTAATCTCATTTACCAATTTAGTCACCCATGTGACTAACTATTCATCAAGTAATTAACCTTATTAACTATCCCCATTAACACATCCGTTGGCATCAGATTGGCACAACCCCTGCCCTTTTTCTTGTTATCCTTAACAACCAGAATTAATCAACCATAATCAACATCCAATTTCTAATTAATGAAATCGAATCAACACTTATCTAAACCAAGCAATCCCAGGATCTTCCAATACAACCCTAAACCAATCGAACCTTACCTGATCAGTAGCCGACAGCCACTTCCTTGCTCCAAATCTGGCGACACCGCACGAGAGGAGAAAGACCAGCTAATATCAACTCCTTTGCTTCGATCAAAATCTGATCAAATTGGTTGCAAACCAATCCCTGCTAGAGTAGCTACGGCAAATCAACATTCATCCTTCAATTGGAGTCAACACAACCTAGAAGTCCTAGGTCTAACCACTCACCTGTTCGAGGCTAGAGGGAGAGACCGACCGTTCGATTGCTTGGCTGCGGCGATTGAAGAGTCGACACCGCAGCTAGGGTTCGCAAAGAAGAGATAAGGAGGAAGGGCTCCTCCTGCGGCTAGGTCACGCGAACGGAGGAAGAAGTCGGCGTCGACCGTAGGCTAGGGCACGCGGAGAAAGAAGGAAGCAGACGAAAAAAAAAGGTCGGCGCTTGCGGCTAGGGTTCGCAAGGGGAGGAAGAAAACGAGAAGGCGACGGCGGCGCGTCTGCGATGGGCTAGGGCAGGCGTCGGGTGGCTGCAGCCTTCGCCCGAGGATTTAATATAAGAGGGGGGTTCTTTTTGCAAAAAGATCCTCTACTTTCATTAATTTAAACCCTACCCTTAGGGTAAGAATTTCAAAAGTTTAACCCTCCCATATTTAATAATTTAACCTTAAATAATATATAGGATTAAATTATTTACACTCCGAATATTTTTTTTTTGCCGTATTTTACATTCTCCCCGACTAATAAAAATTTGGTCCCCAAATTTCGATCATTCGTCATATGCCACCCACTAACAGCTAAACATGTCTGTACTAATCATGAGTAATTACTTCGTCTGCTACCCTAAGATTACACTGGTACGGAGCAACTAAAGTTATCAATCCAGAGGTTATCTGATAACCAGGTACACCCGAACAATCATTCAGTCATCACACCTATCCAGGGCACTCAATCCTTTGATCACTGGCGCTCCATCAGCTAAAGTGAATTAATCCAATATTGCTCTAGCCAATTATGATAGGCATCCTAGTCCTCACGTAGCCAATAGTAGCTAGTACAAGTACTATAAATAGTAAGATCTAGGAAAAGTCAAAAAAATCCTTAACCTCTCATATCTTGTTGACAGGTTTGACCTTCGTCTTCCAACCCGTATGTCGGTATCACACAAGAATCCACATTTTCCACCTTTAGGTAAGTCTGCAACTAGCCAACTAATCTCATTCATAGTCAATCCTGACCATGATCACTATAAACTGATTCTTTAAGTCATCAGACTTAACCAAGTTACTATACGGGTATAAGAATATTAACATGATCCGATAACATGTGAGAAATTTTAACCATACCTAAATATACAGGAATGAAAATATAATCCAATAAGTTAAGAGAATTCCTAACCATACCTAAATATACAGGAATGGTAACATGATCCAATAACATGAGAACATTCCTAATCCTTTCTAACCAGGATAAGGGATACAAGAGATCAGAAGAAATACCTGTCGCCAGAAGAAGTCCCATCGCGCCAAGTCCCAAACAACCACATCGAGAAAGCTACTCCGAACAAATCTGACAAGACTCGTAAAACAAGTAGACACCGAAAATCCACAAGTCCCGAAGGTATCCAAAAACTTGAGCTCTGATACCAAAATTAAATTGTCACGCCCCGAGACCTAGGAGCCGCTGATCCAATAGAAAATCGGACAGCACCTCCCCTGTCCGGCGGACAATTTTCACATACACACAATATATATATCACAACCACGTAGTTTATATGGGCCTTAGGCCTCAAATCTAATCAGACAACATATATATAAGACAATATACTGTTAAAACCAAAACCCGAACTTACCTGAGCTGCCAGGGGGCAGGAATGCAGCAAAACCACACACTAGTCCAACGTAGGACTCAAAAGTACAATCCCATAAATAAGACAAGTACTACAAGTCCACGAAAAATCCAATGCAACGGAATAAAACATAACATGGTCTAAAAATAGAAATATGCATAAACCAATTCAGTAGCAAGCACGGGACTGGCGACTCGGACCCTCCTGGCAGACATCAACCAGAAATCAAAAAGTAATGGCAACGGTGTGAGTCCATAAGCTCAGCGGATACCCAGTAGATATGCATAGTACGTTACAATAACAATAAGGGTCTACGCTAATACAGTCTCATATAAACAATCGGAAAGGGTATACTGAAGATACTAAATACAGGTACATACCTGAGTCCATTTATCCTGCAAAGGGTGAAACAAAGCCCTATGGAATAAGTATAACATACAATCCAAGGTAAACAAGTATCCAGTATATGCATGTCAAACAAGTGCAGAAATCAAATGCAGCAAACAATGCACGATGCAAAATATGCACATGGTGCAATGACATGTGTCACCCCTGACACCAGTCAGATCATCGTACACCTGTCATAGGGGACGTCTGAGAGGGTAGAGCTATGACAACTGTACGCACCCTGTCATCACTTCTCCTGAGTGACCAGGTGGACAGGATGCTGGTGGAGACTCCGCACCTACCCCAAGCAATGGGGGAGTCAAGCTCTCATCTCCTCGTGGCTCAGTACGAGAAGGGATCCCTGGCTGCTACCACGCCCGGACCCACCCTCCAAATAGTGGCCGAACGGAGCAATACAGGACAAATGCACACACTCTATGGTAACCACTACCCGTGAGTGGATGTGTATGCATATCCTCATGTAACTGACGACGGGCTCAGACTACATAGGAGCCGATGATTGTCAGCATGCAATAATGCAAGGATGGTGTATGACCCAAGCACATATAACACCCACCAAGTCCTCAACTAACACCTCAGGGTGCTAGGTATAAGTCTGAATCATATATCATGGGATACAAGTAACCTACTAGGTATAATGACAAGGTACCTAGTGATCCATAAATGTCAAATGAAAGAAAAATGGCATATCACTATCTCTATGCACATATATGTACACAAGACATCAAATGAGACTGTATGAATCTAAACGGGAGATAACCTCAAGGATAAACAGCATGTATCAAATACAGGTATACTAAGGCAGATATAGCATACAATCTTACTGTTATATATAACAAACTACGCATAGCAATATGATAATATCTAAAAGATAGGTCAATGGATACCCGCCTCCAAATAGAAGAATCCAAATGCGAAGAGAACCACTCGCCAATATCAGCAATAAAAATCCAAATCAAGTCTCTGTATCAAGGACAGATTTAATTAGCTATTACAAAAATAGTAACTAGCTAATTAATCCCTAATCCGTTCTAGGGTTAACCTAATCCACCCCTTTCCATTTAATTACCTTTACTTAAATAGAAAGTTCGTAATCACCCCATGTAATTTAAGATTAGGTTATTAGATTTAATCTCCAATTAACCCTGAGGATACATGCATATTAATCCCATGTAACCCATTAGTTAACCCGACAATTAACTGATTAATCCACCTACTAATCAATCTCATCTTTTAATTGTAATGTTAATGGAGGCTAATAGAATTTCTGTAGCGACCCGCCTTCTTACTGTCCTTAGATGGATCGTTACTTTTCTCTACTTCTCAACTTTTATACATGACTAAAGAAAATTGCGGAAATCTTGTTTTTTTCTTTTAAATTCTGCTAACAATTATATTCTAACTTAAGCAATCATGTATAATAATACCATGTCATACTTTCTTCTCAAATCCCATAGCTAATACCTGTTGAAAACAGCCTTACCCTTCTTAAACTGCCTGTACCAGTCGACTGGTGACGTGGCAGTCGACTGGTACGCCTGTAATCAGTTTTACAGGTTTCGGCCCTTGCTTTCCAAGTCCACCATTCCTTCAATTTCGAGCCATATCAAACTACGACATATTTCTATACTCTATATCAGTTTCCTAAACAATTTAGCCAATCAAACGAATCCATAAACTTGAATTTAGGACTTTTATGGAAGAAAATAAACTAAACAAGTTTATATAAACTTTAACAATAGAGTTTGTACCAATCTTGACTTCTATGAATTTATAACACCAAATACATGTTCTACGACCTTGCTAAAGCATTATGAGATGTGATTGCAACTTTTCTAAACATTTTAAGCATTAAAACTCGATTCAAAAGGAAAATTGATACTATCTTGGCACAAACACCTTTTTCTCTAACAAAGTATCAATATTTCTAACTACTCACACTTTTACTCATCCAATGCAATCATGGGGATATATATGCTAAAGGAAATGACATGGAATCTTTACTCTAAGAAATTTAGCATATAAAACTATCCAAAACTCAAATACTCCATAATCTCCATAAAGCAAGAACTTGAAATTTGAATAAACTTAAATATTGCAATTCAAATAACTAAAATGTCTCGTCTCAAGGATCTCTCCATAATCAGCCACCACACACACTCTACTCAGCACCGCCTCGTCGTCTTCCTTCAGAATTGCTTGCCTTTACCTTTATCTGCAATAAGAGGAAATGCATCTATAAGCAAAAGCTTAGTAAGTACTATCTAGCTCACAAAATCTCGAATGTGCAAACATGCTTCTAGAACAATATGAAAATCATATGAGATACTAATATGCTTGAAAGGAAACTAAGAACATGTATAGCTCAAAACATGCATACTCAAGCAATAATAAATCTCAATTTACTTTTCTTGGCTCAAATTGAAACATTAGCTATTCTTTTGCTTTTGAAAACTTTCTGAAAACTTTCGAAACATTGCTAAAGCATATACTTGAAAATAATAATCACTTGGATCCACTGAAGACGTAAGTACCATCTGATGCGCGTTCCCTAAAAGGTTGGGGTAGCGAGCCACCAATCCTAATAGAGCAGACCATGGTCTACCAGGGCCAAGACCTTGGAATTGGACACCTGGATTTCTTTAACGACGCCCTTGGACGCCGGGTACTGGCCTTAGAAAATAAAATAGCTTTTCTTACTTTTCTTTCTTATCTGTAAATGCCTTGGCATTTTCTGGAGCACCTTGCGTGCTAAAATCCCTAAGTCTTGACTTTTGGGGATTTCTTAAGGCCTTGGCCTTTTCTTTCCTTATCTTTATCTTCTCTTTTCTTTTCTCATAGCTTTCTTAGACCCTAAACTCATATAGGGTACATGAATAAACTTATACATAAGCATACAACAATTAATGAACTAAGATAACATGCAAAAACTTAAACAAAAAGGAAATAGCTCTTTTTAAAACTTTTAAAGGAAATTCTCGCGGAAAAATCGCCTCTTACTGCAGGTGAGCAGTACTTACATTGATATCTTGGACTTACAACCAAGATTGATGTCTAGAGCTCGAGAGAAACTTGAGATCTCGGAGAATTCTTTACGCCTACGCGTTCCTCTCGTCGCGGGGATCCCGAATATAGGATTATCTCTTGGAGAAGGGTCTCGGCCGGCCCTCCTTGGCCTTGATGTTGGTCGGCGTCGCCCAAGAGAGAAGAGGGAGTCGGCGTGAGGGTTTGGAGAGGAGAGAAATAAAACTTCTCTCTTTAATTGGCTATTTATACTTAAGGGTCGGATCAACCTAACTATCGCTTAAATACCTTTCTCTCCATCCGTTTCTGTGTTTGATACCCCTAGCCCAGCCGGTTGGGCGCTTGTGCTGTTTCGGTGTGGTCGCGGGTTCGAACCACCCGCTGCACTAAATCGGTTTTTCCTTTTTTTGGCTTTTTCCTTTTTCTTTTTCTTTTTCCAAAAATACCAAACGGACTCGGAAAATTCCATAAAAATACTCTAAAATTTCCTAAAAATATCTAGAATATTTCTAAACCATTTCTAAATAATTCCAAGGACTTTAAGAACTAAAGATGGAAATTTTGGGGCGTTACAATCCCCCATACCTTATAAAAAGTTCGTCCTCGAACTTAGAATAATTCTGGATATCTCTCTCTCATGCTGTCCTCATGTTCCCAAGTAGCCTCTTCATGCTTTTGATTCTGCCAGATGACCTTCACTAGTGGCACTTCTTTGTTTCTTAATCTCATAACTGCTTTGTCCACTATCTGTGTCGGTCTGCTCTCATAACTAAGATCTTCTTGGATCTGTACTGACTGAGGCTGAATCACTTGGCTAGGGTCGTGAATACACTTCTTTAGCATAGAGACATGAAAGGTACTGTGGATAGCTGACATATCCTCTGGCAAGTCCAGCTCATAGGCTACTTTCCCAACTCTCTTTATAATCTTGTAGGGTCCTATGTAGCGAGGACTCAGCTTGCCCTTCTTGCCAAATCTCACCACTCCCTTCATGGGAGCGACCTTGAGAAATACTGAATCTCCAACTTGGAATTCAAGTGGCCTACGGCGTGTGTCAGCATAACTTTTCTGTCTACTCTGGGCAGTCTCAATCCTCTGGCGGATCGTCTGGATAGCCTGAGCGGTCTCATCTATAAGCTCAGTCTGGCTGCCTAGTCCTGACTCCATCTCTTTCTTCTCACCAGCTTCTTGCCAACATATGGGTGATCTGCATTTCCTGCCATACAATGCCTCATAAGGCGCCATCCTGATGGTGGCCTGATAGCTATTGTTGTAGGCAAACTCAGCTAAGCACAGAAATTTGCACCAACTACCTTTAAAGTCCAATGCACAAGCCCTGAGCATGTCTTCTAAAATCTGATTTACTCTCTCTGTTTGTCCATCTGTCTGGGGATGGAAAGCTGTGCTGAACTGAAGTCTGGTGCCTAAGGCGTCCTGAACACACCTCCAAAAATGGGAGGTGAACGCCCATCTCTGTCAGAAACGATCGACTTCGGAACTCCGTGAAGCCTGATTACTTCTCTCACGTACAGCTGTGCTAACTGCTCTACCGAATGCGATAACTTGATGGCTAGGAAGTGGGCAGACTTGGTCAATCTGTCCACTATCACCCAAATTGCATCGTGTCCATGGGTGGTTCTTGGAAGACCTGTGATAAAGTCCATGGATATTTCTTCCCATTTCCACTCTGGAATGGGAAGTGGCTGTAGAACTCCTCCTGGTCTCTGGTGCTCTGCTTTGACCCTCTGGCAGGTCAAGCAGGTACTGATATATCTGGCCACATCTCGCTTGAGTCCAGACCACCAGAACCTTTGCTTTAAATCTTGGTACATTTTGGTAGAACCAGGATGCATAGAGTACGGGGTACTGTGGGCTTCTTCTAAAATATTCTTCCTTAGTTCCTCATCATTGGGGACGCAAAGGCGGTCTCCAAGATAGAGGATGCCACTATCTGATACTCGAAACTCTGAATTTTCTGCCTCTTGGATCCCCTGCTTGATCTTCTGGATTTCTGGGTCTTGACTTTGCTTTCTTTGTATATCCACAAGCAGGGTTGACTCTAAAGTCAATGCAGAAAGTTGCCCAATTATTACTTCGACTCCAAAATCCTTTATTTCTTTCTGAAGTGGTAGAGACAGTGATGATAGGGACATCAGTGCTGCACAGGATTTTCTGCTCAGTGCATCTGCCACTTTATTAGCTTTACCTGGGTGGTAGAGGATTTCACAGTCATAATCTTTGATCAACTCTAGCCACCTGCGCTGCCTCATATTCAGATCCTTCTGAGTGAAGAAGTACTTCAAACTCTGATGGTCTGTGAAGATCCTGCACTGCACTCCATACAGGTAGTGTCTCCAAAGCTTCAGTGCAAAAACCACAGCTGCTAGCTCAAGGTCGTGTGTAGGGTAATTCTTCTCATAGTCCTTGAGCTGTCTGGAGGCGTATGCTATTACTTTACCGTCTTGCATGAGGACAGCTCCAAGGCCCATCTTGGATGCATCACTATAGATGTCGAAGGCCTTGTCACCCTCTGGAACAGTCAGGATGGGAGCACTAGTCAATCTCTTCTTCAGCTCTAGAAAACTGTGCTCGCATTTATCTGACCATTCAAACTTCTTGTTCTTTCTGGTCAAAGCTGTGAGTGGAGAGGCTATCCTGGAAAAGTCCTCCACAAATTTTCTGTAATATCCTGCCAGGCCTAAGAAGCTTTTGATCTCACTGGCACTCTTGGGTCTACACCAGTTGCTGACTGCTTCTATCTTGGCTGGATCAACTTGAATGCCTTCTTTGGATACAATGTGACCCAGGAAGGTCACCTGATCTAGCCAAAACTCACACTTTGAGAATTTTGCATAGAGCTTCTCCTGCTGAAGGATCTGCAGCACTATCCTCAAGTGTGTAGCATGGTCCTCTGGAGTCTGTGAGTATATGAGAATATCATCAATAAATACAATGACGAATTTATCGAGATACTCCCTGAAGATGTGGTTCATCAGCTCCATGAAGACTGCTGGAGCATTGGTTACTCCAAAAGGCATTACTACAAATTCGTAGTGTCCATATCTTGTCCTGAAGGCCGTCCTGGGGATGTCACTTTCTTTAACCTTTAGCTGATGATACCCAGAACGCAGATCTATCTTCGAGAACACTGTAGCCCCTTTGAGTTGATCAAATAAATCATCTATTCTAGGAAGGGGGTACTTGTTCTTGATGATCACCTTGTTCAGAGCTCTGTAGTCTATGCACAGACGCATAGATCCATCCTTCTTCTTGACGAATAGTACAGGAGCTCCCCAGGGTGAATGACTCGGCCGAATGAAGCCCTTGTCTAGTAGCTCTTGGAGTTGCTCTTGTAATTCCTTCAGCTCTGCTGGAGACATACGATATGGGGCCTTCGAGACCGGACCGGTACCGGGCACTAGCTCGATCTCGAATTCCACTTCTCGGTTGGGAGGTAGTCCAGGTAATTCTTCTGGGAACACTTCTGGATATTCGCAGACTACCCGTACATCCTCCTGCTTGAGTTCTTCCTTTGCTTCTGATTCCACTATGTGTGCAAGAAAACCAGCACACCCTTGCTCTAGCATCTGGTGGGCTGCCAAGGCTGAGAGAAATTTCTGAGTCTTCCTCCTTGGGGCTCCTTGAAACTCGAATGGTGGTTCTCCTTCTGGGCTGAAAACCACCTTCCTTCTACGGCAGTCCACTGAAGCGCTGTACTTACTGAGGAAATCCATCCCTAAAATGACTTCATAATCCTTCATCTCAAGGACTGTCAAGTCACTATAGAGCTCTCGGTTGGAAATCCAAATTGGTACTGCCTTTAGCCTCTGAGTAGAGGCCATTACTTCCCCTGACGGTAAGGTTGTTAAGAACTTCATCGTTCAACCTTTCTGGTGGCCTTTATACTGTTTAAGTAGTGCTCAGTGGTCAAAGCACCACTTATTAGTTCTTCGGAGGTTTGTGGCCTCTTAACACTGCTAGCCCTCTTTAACGCTATCTCAGGCCTTAACATCTTGAGCATTAGCATAACCATCTCTTTTCCTGTGCTAACTAGCTCTGGGCACAGATGAGCTAACCGCTTAAACATCTTCACTGCTTCATCCACGGATAGTTCTCCTTGTCTGAACTCCGTGAATTCATCATAATGCTTGTTGGTTACTTGCATGTGAAAGTATTCTTCGAAGAACTCAGTCTCGAAGTCGGCCCATGTCATCTGGCTGACATTTCTCTTGGCCTTGACTCTCTTCCACTATATTCTAGCATCTCCCGTAAGGCAGAAAGATGCACACTTTATCTTCTCTACCTCATGTCAGTCCAGTAGCCCTACTATTCTTTCCAACGTTTTGAACCATGCTTAATCATCCCATGGTTTGCTTGTGCCTGGGAAGCTCCCTGGCTTCAGTTTCTTCTACTGAATGAGGTACGCTTCTTGCCTTACCCCCCTTGCCGGACTACAGATGTAATCGATGGGTCTTCGATCACAACTGGTGTCACTACATTCGCCACTGGCGAGGTAATAATAACGACCTGCTAGTTAGCCATCCTAGTGGCAATAACTTGCTGTTGTTCTGCTAACTGTCTCTGTAACTGAGCCACCACGTCTAAGAGATTTGGTGGGGGTACTGACTCTGTTGCCTCTTGCCCTCTAGGAGCTTGCTCCTCGTTTTGGGCCTTTCTAGGACGTCCTCAAATGTATAACTTAACACTTAATGGTAATATTCCCAAACTTGCTTTAGGATATAACAAGACCTTGGTCTTGATTCTTATCTCATTTCTTAGTCCTAGAACTCGTTCTAGGGCTTACTAAGACCTTGGTCTTACTCAAAACTTTTATCAAGCACCTTGCGTGCCATAATCCCAAAACTTACTTTTGGGCAACTCAAGTAAGTACTTAAGCATTTCTCTAATATCCATTCTAGGGATTAAACATGATTCCGTGATACTAAGGTATTAAACATGCTTCCTTGTTCTATGCACATATGAGTAAGTACTTAAGCATTTCTCTATACTGCAATTAAGTAAAGGAGCAATAGAAAAACTGAAACTTAAAGCTTTCTTACTTGAAGACGGCAAGGTTGATGCTGATGTGTGTGTGATGCTGGAGAATGGGAACTGCTCTGATACCAACTGTAGCGACCCGCCTTCTTACTGTCCTTAGACGGATCGTTACTTTTCTCTACTTCTCAACTTTTATACATGACTAAAGAAAATTGCGGAAATCTTGTTTTTTTCTTTTAAATTCTGCTAACAATTATATTCTAACTTAAGCAATCATGTATAATAATACCATGTCATACTTTCTTCTCAAATCCCATAGCTAATACCTGTTGAAAACAGCCTTACCCTTCTTAAACTGCCTGTACCAGTCGACTGGTGACGTGGCAGTCGACTGGTACGCCTGTAATCAGTTTTACAGGTTTCGGCACTTGCTTTCCAAGTCCACCATTCCTTCAATTTCGAGCCATATCAAACTACGACATCATTTCTATACTCTATATCAGTTTCCTAAACAATTTAGCCAATCAAACGAATCCATAAACTTGAATTTAGGACTTTTATGGAAGAAAATAAACTAAACAAGTTTATATAAACTTTAACAATAGAGTTTGTACCAATCTTGACTTCTATGAATTTATAACACCAAATACATGTTCTACGACCTTGCTAAAGCATTATGAATGTGATTGCAACTTTTCTAAACATTTTAAGCATTAAAACTCGATTCAAAAGGAAAATTGATACTATCTTGGCACAAACACCTTTTTCTCTAACAAAGTATCAATATTTCTAACTACTCACACTTTTACTCATCCAATGCAATCATGGGGATATATATGCTAAAGGAAATGACATGGAATCTTTACTCTAAGAAATTTAGCATATAAAACTATCCAAAACTCAAATACTCCATAATCTCCATAAAGCAAGAACTTGAAATTTGAATAAACTTAAATATTGCAATTCAAATAACTAAAATGTCTCGTCTCAAGGATCTCTCCATAATCAGCCACCACACACACTCTACTCAGCACCGCCTCGTCGTCTTCCTTCAGAATTGCTTGCCTTTACCTTTATCTGCAATAAGAGGAAATGCATCTATAAGCAAAAGCTTAGTAAGTACTATCTAGCTCACAAAATCTCGAATGTGCAAACATGCTTCTAGAACAATATGAAAATCATATGAGATACTAATATGCTTGAAAGGAAACTAAGAACATGTATAGCTCAAAACATGCATACTCAAGCAATAATAAATCTCAATTTACTTTTCTTGGCTCAAATTGAAACTTTAGCTATTCTTTTGCTTTTGAAAACTTTCTGAAAACTTTTGAAACTTTGCTAAAGCATATACTTGAAAATAATAATCACTTGGATCCACTGAAGACGTAAGTACCATCTGATGCGCGTTCCCTAAAAGGTTGGGGTAGCGAGCCACCAATCCTAATAGAGCAGACCTTGGTCTACCAGGGCCAAGACCTTGGAATTGGACACCTGGATTTCTTTAACGACGCCCTTGGACGCCGGGTACTGGCCTTAGAAAATAAAATAGCTTTTCTTACTTTTCTTTCTTATCTGTAAATGCCTTGGCATTTTCTGGAGCACCTTGCGTGCTAAAATCCCTAAGTCTTGACTTTTGCATTTTCTTTCCTTATCTTTATCTTCTCTTTTCTTTTCTCATAGCTTTCTTAGACCCTAAACTCATATAGGGTACATGAATAAACTTATACATAAGCATACAACAATTAATGAACTAAGATAACATGCAAAAACTTAAACAAAAAGGAAATAGCTCTTTTTAAAACTTTTAAAGGAAATTCTCGCGGAAAAACCGCCTCTTACTGCAGGTGAGCAGTACTTACATTGATATCTTGGACTTACAACCAAGATTGATGTCTAGAGCTCGAGAGAAACTTGAGATCTCGGAGAATTCTTTACGCCTACGCGTTCCTCTCGTCGCGGGGATCCCGAATATAGGATTATCTCTTGGAGAAGGGTCTCGGCCGGCCCTCCTTGGCCTTGATGTTGGTCGGCGTCGCCCAAGAGAGAAGAGGGAGTCGGCGTGAGGGTTTGGAGAGGAGAGAAATAAAACTTCTCTCTTTAATTGGCTATTTATACTTAAGGGTCGGATCAACCTAACTATCGCTTAAATACCTTTCTCTCCATCCGTTTCTGTGCTTGATACCCCTAGCCCAGCCGGTTGGGCGCTTGTGCTGTTTCGGTGTGGTCGCGGGTTCGAACCACCCGCTGCACTAAACCGGTTTTTCCTTTTTTTGGCTTTTTCCTTTTTCTTTTTCTTTTTCCAAAAATACCAAACGGACTCGGAAAATTCCATAAAAATACTCTAAAAATTCCTAAAAATATCTAGAATATTTCTAAACCATTTTTAAATAATTCCAAGGACTTTAAGAACTAAAGATGGAAATTTTGGGGCGTTACAATTTCAATATGCCCAACACAGCTCCATTAATCCTATGAGTTAACTAGGTTAATCATCATTGGCTTAATCCAACCTCTAATCTCATTTACCAATTTAGTCACCCATGTGACTAACTATTCATCAAGTAATTAACCTTATTAACTATCCCCATTAACACATCCGTTGGCATCAGATTGGCACAACCCCTGCCCTTTTTCTTGTTATCCTTAACAACCAGAATTAATCAACCATAATCAACATCCAATTTCTAATTAATGAAATCGAATCAACACTTATCTAAACCAAGCAATCCCAGGATCTTCCAATACAACCCTAAACCAATCGAACCTTACCTGATCAGTAGCCGACAGCCACTTCCTTGCTCCAAATCTGGCGACACCGCACGAGAGGAGAAAGACCAGCTAATATCAACTCCTTTGCTTCGATCAAAATCTGATCAAATTGGTTGCAAACCAATCCCTGCTAGAGTAGCTACGGCAAATCAACATTCATCCTTCAATTGGAGTCAACACAACCTAGAAGTCCTAGGTCTAACCACTCACCTGTTCGAGGCTAGAGGGAGAGACCGACCGTTCGATTGCTTGGCTGCGGCGATTGAAGAGTCGACACCGCAGCTAGGGTTCGCGAAGAAGAGATAAGGAGGAAGGGCTCCTCCTGCGGCTAGGTCACGCGAACGGAGGAAGAAGTCGGCGTCGACCGTGGGCTAGGGCACGCGGAGAAAGAAGGAAGCAGATGAAAAAAAAAAGGTCGGCGCTTGTGGCTAGGGTTCGCAAGGGGAGGAAGAAAATGAGAAGGCGACGGCGGCGCGTCTGCGATGGTCTAGGGCAGGCGTCGGGTGGCTGCAGCCTTCGCCTGAGGATTTAATATAAGAGGGGGGTTCTTTTTGCAAAAAGATCCTCTACTTTCATTAATTTAAACCCTACCCTTAGGGTAAGAATTTCAAATGTTTAACCCTCCCATATTTAATAATTTAACCTTAAATAATATATAGGATTAAATTATTTACACTCCGTATATTTTTTTTTTGCCGTATTTTACAGAATTGGTAACCTTTCGTTTCCTTAGGGTATCCAATAAATAGACATTTATCAGACTTAGCATCCAATTTGTCTGATACAGTCCGCTGTACATAAGCAGGACAACCCCATATCTTTAGGTGAGATAAATGAGGTTTCTTACTATTCCATGTCTCATATGGAGTAGCAGAGACTACCTTGATCGGGACTCTATTTAGCAAGTAAACAGCTGTCTTAAGCGCATAGCCCCAAAAGGATTTTGGAAGAGTTGCATGATTCATCATAGATCTAACCATGTCCATCAAGGTTCGATTACGCCTCTCAGATACACCATTATGCTGTGGTGCATAAGGCGGAGTCCATTGAGACAATATTCCATTGTCCCTAAGATAATCTTGAAACTCTTAACTCAAGTATTCACCACCCTATCGGATCGAAGTATCTTAATACTTTTGCAAAGCTGTTTCTCTACTTCACTTCTGAATTCTTTGAATTTCTCAAAAGCTTTAGATTTGTGTTTCATTAAGAACACATACACAAATCGTGAGTGATCATCGATAAAGGTAATGAAGTAGCTATAGCCTCCTTGTGCAAGAGTTGACATTGGTCCACATACATCAGTATGTATTTGACCAAGCAATTCTCCCACTGGTTTACCTTTTCCAGAAAAGGGTAATTTGGCCATCTTGCCTTTTAAGCATGATTCGCATGTATCAAATGAATCGGGTTCAAATGATTCTAGAATTCCACATCGGTGTAATTTGGTCATGCGTTTCTTACTTACATGGCCAAGACGACAATGCCACGTATAGGAGTCTATTTGATTATCTATTCGAGCATGTTTGTTGCTAACTTCGATATTGAAAACGTCACCGGATAAATCTAACGTGTAGATACCATTGCATAAAGTTCCGGTTCCATAAAGAACACCATTTAATGTTATGTCACAACAATTGTTACTAAAAGTTAAATGATAACCCTTTTCATTCAAGCATGAAATAGATACAATGTTCTTTATTAACGAAGGAACAAAATAACAATTATACAATTCTAAGACAAATCCAGTAGGGAGCTTTAGCAAATATGTTCCGATGGCAACAGCAGCAATCTTTGCTTCATTTCCAACTCACAAATTCGCTTCTCCCTTGATGAGTCTTCTTCTATTCCTTAGCCCCTGTATGTCATTACATATATGTGAGCTACACCCAGTATCAAGTACCCAGGTGGTTGAGGAAATAGAGTGACATTCAATAACGAAGATGCCTGAAGAGGATGGGGCATCGGATGCCTTATTCTTCAAGGACTCAAGATAAACCTTGCAGTTTCTTCGCCAGTGGCCCTCCTTGCCACAATGATGGCAAGTGCCTTTTGGTGCTTTTTCAATCCTTTTGTCCTTAGTTAACTTATTGGTGTCCAAAATGGAACGCAAATTCAGAGAAGACATGATCAAGTGATTATCCTAGAAATACAAATTGAGGTTATGTGATAAGAATGATAAAGAATGCATCAATATACATTCATTAAATCCTATTTATTTTTCGAATTGAATAACCCTTTTTATTAATTCAGGAGATCGTAGGAACATCTCCAAATAGGTTGATATCCATCCATAGATAAGAACAACCATGGCTGGGGCCATCAAGTTATTCTTAGCTATGAAGGTAGGTAATTATACCGATTACATATTACATATATGTAACTATCACATTATGCTATCAACTAATTGAATGTTTGCATAAATCATTGGGTTGTTAACTCATTAACAAGTATGCAACAATATACATAGCACCCAACTGCACCTCTCTTTATATCGACCTTGGCTGTGGCATAACAAATCGATGCTCCAAGCTTAAGGCTGACTCATTAATCAAGAAATAGTTTTAATATGGTTGGAGCTCATTCAACCGTTTAGTCAGGCTTGGATGTGTCCAACAACCAAAACTAAGGATTGACCTCTGACTCCAACTATATTAATCATAAATTAATTCCATGGTTTGAACATGTCGAGGTTCAAGCCGGGCATGGATGTGTCCATCAACCCAAACGAGAATCAAAACTCCGATTCTAACCATATTAATGGAAGGTGTTGGCCTTAATATTTTGTAAGGGGTTTTGGGTCTCATCCTTTTCTTTTAAGCACATTCATGACATATAATTATGTCATGTTCTAACGATTTCCTTAATAAAGT
Organism: Boesenbergia rotunda; assembly: GCA_024364735.1. Taxonomy (NCBI): domain Eukaryota; kingdom Viridiplantae; phylum Streptophyta; class Magnoliopsida; order Zingiberales; family Zingiberaceae; genus Boesenbergia; species Boesenbergia rotunda. The sequence goes on along the minus strand of JAGFNQ010007298.1, from coordinate 14,916 downwards.
ATGTATGTGACTTAATTTATCAAGTCTCATTAATTGAATTAGGAACCGGATTTCCTAATTCTAATTTCACACTTTATTCAAGAAATTGTTTTGGGAAACAATTTCCTAAATTGTCATAATCAATTTCGGAAATAATATGTTTAAGACTTTGATTTCTTTAAATCAAATCTTATTAAATTAAGAGACAGATTCCCTTAATTCAACCACATATTATTTTCATGAAAATCTTATTTAAGGAAATATACTCTAGAGGAAACAATTTTCCTAATTAATTTTGGAGACAATAATATGTAAGAGCATCACCTCATAAATCAAATAAGGAAATTATCATTTGAGAATCACCTCAAAAATTTCCAAGATTTAATCACATATTTTTTTTATGGAAAATTAATATCAATAAATAACTTAATTTGGACGGCTCCCCGAGGCTCAATCAAAAATAAGAATTTATTGATAATATAATTTGGACAGCTCCTTGAGGCTCAATCCAAATTAAACATTTGACAATTTAAATTCAATTTAGGAAATTTAATTATAACAACTAACTTTAAATTGGACGGCTCCCCAAGGCTCAATCCAAAATAAAGAATTTTGTAAATAATTTAATTTCCAATTATGAATTTAAATGCCAATTAATATTCTTATAATTTGTCTAGACATTCTTGAAAGAAAGTGCCCAAAATTGCGAGCTTTCCATAAATGGAAAGTTTCCAAAAATAAAAAATTTTCAGAATAATTGTAAGTTTCTGGTACAAAGAAAACTTACGTATTTCAAAAATTGGAAAATTTCTAAAATAGGAAATTTCCAAAATTGGAGAGTTTCCAAAAATGGAAAGTTTTCACAATTATCATAAAATTTCAGAAACTGGGATATTTCAAAAGTTTGCGAAATTTCATGAGGATTTCCAAACTTTGGAATCCCTAAATCTAAAATTTACCATAATTGGAAAGTTTTCATAATTGAAAAATTTTCCAAAATTGAGATCATGATAAAGTTTTCCGCAAAACAATTATATGATTATGTCGAACACTAATCAGCTCTGATACCACTGTTGGGACCGGGTGCATGTGACATGGATGCGGGTTCGTAATTTTAAAATTAATTACGTGCAGCGGAAGGTTTAGCTTAAATAATTTCTCAAATTATTTAACCACACATCTAAGCATGCAACCTTATCTTGTGTAGACATGATCATATATTTAAAATTTTGCAGAAACGTAAACTAATTTACATATTACCTCGCGTAACTCGAAAGAAGGGACGAGATCCAACCGTAAGCGTCCCTCGGAAGCTCCGCCTCTATTCGCGTCCACGCCGAGTATCTTCGGGATGACTTCGCAAAGCCACGAGTTTCATATTCTCGAGAACTACTAGAATCTCCGAGAACGCGACAAAAAACAAGAGAGAAGTAATCAAATCGGAAAAACTCACCACCAAGGTTGGCCGTAATCACAATTTCGGCGAGAAGGAGGAAGATGACTTGCGCCCAATGCCAAAGTGATGATGGCCGGAGAGGAAGATCGTCCCAACCGAAGAACTTCGTCTCCTCGGTGCTTCTCCTTGTGCTCACAACAAGAAGAAAGGGGAAGAGGCTTGTGGCCGGCCAAGAGGAAGAAGGGAGGAGAGGGAGAGAGCCCAAGTAAGAATACTTGGATTATTTCGAATGAATTCCAAGCCTTGCCTTGGTCCTTTATATAGTGGCCTCTCAACCGCCAAGTCTCTTTTTTTCTTATGGAATAAATTTTCATAAGAAATTTATCATATAAATTTTCTATGACTTATTCCATCATGCCAAGTCTTGATTTTATATTATGGTTAAAATCATATTTTAATTCATGATAAAAATCAACTAAGTCTCTTTTTTCTTATGGAATAAATTTTCATAAGAAATTTATCATTAAAATTTCTTTATATAAATTTCTTTATCATGGTAAATCAATCCATGATTAATTTTATAAAATAAAATAAACCAATCCATGGTTCATTTTAATTTCCATGAAAAATAAATTTCTTTATATAAATTTTTTTATATAAATTTCTTTTTCATGGTAAATCAATCCATGATTGATTTTATAAAATAAAATAAATCAATCCATGGTTCATTTTAATTTCCATGAAAAATAAATTTTATATAAATTTCTTTATCATGGTAAATCAATCCATGATTGATTTTATAAAATAAAATAAACCAATCCATGGTTCATTTTAATTTCAATGAAAAATAAACCAAACCTTGGTTTATTTAAAAAATTTATATCATCCATAATTTTATAAAACAAACCACACTTGGTTTATTTTATAAATTGAACCAAACAATTTGGTTCCCTCCCTTTGTTGTGGTCGGCCAAGCAAAGAGTGTGGGGACCCTCTTTGGCCGGCCTATCCAGGCCACGCCCCAATGAATTAAACTTATTTAATTCATCTATTAAGTCTTCAAAAGACTTAGCCATTTTACGCTTCCGATGCGTCTCTGAAAAATTCAGATTCGACTTATCATTTGGCTCAACCAAACCTAATCTCTCTTGATTGGAAAATCCAATTTTCAACTCGTTTTAAATCCCTCGGATTACTCGTAGTGCGTGTGACTAAATAGGATTTCGATTTATGTTGGCCGTCTATAATTAACCAATTATAGAACGATCATGAGTGGCACCTAGTAGTACATCATGATCCCCAATTAATCGAAAGATCAACGGTTGACCTCAGAAATAATTCTGAAACCCTTCAGCAGCTATAATGAATCATGCCCCATTCCCTTCACCATCTTATACCCACTTGGTTTAGGACATGGTTTATGTGTGTTAGTCCCCACTAGGCTGACTACGTCACACCTAGCCCAAGTAACGTTTTCTCGTCCTACGGATTCTAATTACTCTCATGTATCTAAGAGATTCATACTCTGAACATGTCATGCTCTGGACAGAGGCTTTGAGTAACAATCTGACGATAGGCCTTGGGTATAAATCTCCTCGCAAGGAGTGGTGAATCCTTTATAGCCTGTTCAAACATCTTCGGGCACTTCGGCTTATACCCAATCATCCTGGGTCCACACCTCCTTGGAGATGCTTGCTTAAGATGTCAAAGTATAAGTCTCCATGACCAAGATGACTTGAGCACCGCAAGTCAAAGGAACATCGCACTTAAGCTGCAGTAAGAACTTCACTGACATGTCTATATGTAGACTACCATATGAAGTTTTACAGCCAGTCACTCCAATGAACTAGTTCTCTTAACTAGCATTCATGTTTATCTCCGGACATCCCAATGTCACCAGCCAGTGAGAATCAGCTGATTAGATAATAACTCATGCTAGTCTCAACAGAATTGATAGTGTCCGTTTTTATCAATTCATCGACTAAGGACAATTTCAATACTTTACAATTGCACATGTAGAGATAATCACTAGTTGTGAATTCATCACAAATTCTCTCATGCTGTGAATTGTATTGCGAACATTCAGTAAATGAGTTTAAGATCTTAATCAAATACATAAACATGTATACTCAAATAGTAAATATTCATTTATTAAAATAAATGATAACAATCATAAGGCGATTGCCTTAGGATACTTTTCTCATATCACTAACACTATACACGATTTAGAGATGCCAACCATCATTTTTACTCTGATGATCTAGAGGCACCACTTGAATGGGATCACTTTTGAGATATTCACGGATCATAAAAGCCTCAATTACCTATTCACATAAAAGGAGCTCAACCTCCGACAGAGGAGTTGGATGGAGTTCCTGAAGGGCTATGATTGTACCATTAGCTACCACCCTGGGAAAGCTAATGTTGTTGCTGACGCCCTGAGTCAGAAGTCCAAGGAGTATTGGTTTGCCACCGAGTTTTGGTTACTGAGATAGTTCAGAGGTTCTTAGAGTTGGGACTAGAGGAGTAAGGTCAAATTGAGAGGGGTATTCTGGCGACCATAGTTGCTCAGTCTTCCATTCAGATGAGGATCAGAGAGGCTCAGGTGAGTGATCAGCATCTGCAGTTCCTCGACAGTCAAGCAGCCATAGAATAGTAGTCTGATTTTACACGGGATGACGAGGATGTATTATATTTCCGCGGGAGGCTATGCGTAGTAGAGGCACACCCTATTTTAGAGGAGCTACTATAGGAGGCACATCACTCCTGATTCTCTATCCATCCGGGTGGCAACAGTATGTATCGGGACCTGAGACGTTTCAACTGGTGGAACGGAATGAAGCGAGACATCGCTGACTTCATTGCCCAATGCCTAGTATGCCAAAAAGTTAAGGTAGAGTACCAATGACCTGCTGGGCTACTTCAAAGGATTCCCATTCCCGAGTGGAAGTGAGAGCACATTACTATCGATTTCGTGGTGGGACTGCCTAAGACCAGACGAGGCCATGATGCAATTTGAGTGATTGTTGACCGATTGACCAAATCTACGCACTTTCTAGCTATTAAGAGGACCGATTCCCTGGACAGATTGGTAGAGCTATATTACAGAGAGGTCATCAGATTGCATGGCATACCGTTGAGTATTATCTTAGACAAAGATCCATGTTTCACCTCACCCTTTTGGCAGAGTATGCAAAAGCCATGGGTACCGAGCTCAGATTTAGTACCGCCTTCCATCCGCAGACCGACGGTCAGTCAGAGCATACTATCCAGACTTTAAAGGACTTCATGCGAGCCTGTGTGATGGATTTCGGAGGAGGTAGTGTTAGTGATATGAGAGAAGTGTCCTAAGGCAATCGCCTTATGATGTAAACATTTATATTAATAAATGATAATTCACTATTTGAGTATACATGTTTTGTGTATTTGATTGGGATCTTAAACTCATCTACTGAATGTCCGCAATACAACTCACAGCATAAGAGAATTTGTGATGGGATCACAACTAGTGATTATCTCTAATGTGCAATTGTGAAGTATTGAAATTATCCCTAGTCGATGAATTGATAAAAACGGACACTATCAATTCTGTTGAGACTAGCATGGGTTATTCTCTAATCAGCTGATTCTCACTGGCTGGTGACATTGGGATGTCCGGAGATAATCATGGATGCTAGTTAAGGGAACTAGTTCATTGGAGTGACTAGCTGTAAGACTTCATATGGGAATCTACATGTAGATATGTCAATGAAGTTCTTACTGCAGCTTAAGTGCGATGTTCCTTTGACTTGCGGTGTTCAAGTCATCTTGGTCATGGAGACTTATACTTTAACATCTTAAGCAAGCATCTCCAAGGAGGTGTGGACCCAGGATGATTGGGTATAAGCCGAAGTGCTCGAAGATATTTGAACAACCTACAAAGGATTCACCACTCCTTGCGAGGAGATGTATACCCAGGCCTATCGTCGGATTGTTACTCAAAACCTCTGGCCAGAGTAGATCATGTTTAGAGTTCGAGTCTCTTAAATACATGAGAGTAATTAGAAATCCAAAGGACGAGAAAGACACTACTTGGGCTAGGTGTGACATAGTCAGCCTAGTGGGGATTGACACAAATAGACCGTGTCCTCAACCAAGTGGGTATAAGATGGTGAAGGGAATGGGGCACGATTCATTAGAGCTGCTGAAGGGTTTTAGAATAATTTCTTCTGAGGTCAAACCGTTGATCTTTCGATTAATTGGGGATCATGATGTACTACTAGGTGCCACTCATGATCGTTCTATAATTAGTTAATTATAGACGACCAACATAAATCGAAAGCCTATTTAATCACACGCACTACGAGTAATCTGAGGGATTTAAAATGTGTTGAAAATTAGATTTTCTGATCAAGAGAAATAAGTCGAATCTGAGTTGATCAGAGGCGCAACGGAAACTTAAAATGGCTAAGTCTTTTGAAGGCTTATTGGGCGAATTAAATGAGTTTAATTCGCGATCGGTTCGGGTTATTTTGGCCGACCAAAGAGGGTGCCCACCCTCTTGGTTTGGCCGACCAATGAAAGGGGGATAAACCAATTTAATTGGTTTAATTAATAAAATAAATCTAGCGCGATTTATTTTATAAATTATGGATAAATAAATTGATATATAAAGAAATTTATATAAAGAGATTTATAAATAAATTTGTAGAAATTTATTCTTTTTATGGAAATTAAAATGAACCATGAATTAGTTTTATTTTAATTTATAAAATCAATTATGAATTGATTTATCCATAATAAGAAAATTTTTATACAAATTTTATTCCATAATTAAAAGAGAGAAGTAATTGTTTTATTATAAATTAGTTATATTAAAACTTGGTTTAAACGGAATAATTCATAAAAGAATTTATAGGATAAATTTGTTATGAAAAATTCCGTTAAGAGGGAGACTTGGCAAGGGAGAAGCAACTATATAAGGAACCAAAAGGAAGCCTTTAATTCCTAATGAATAATTGATAGAGATTAATTATTCTCTCCCTCTCTCTCTCTTAATCTCTTTTCCTCCTCTTCTCCTTCCCATTAGGGCCGGCGCCCTCCTTGTGCTTTAGGGCCGGCGCCTCCCTTTCCCACCCTAGGGCCGGCGCACCCTAGGGTTGCCGTGGACCAAGAACACCAAGGAGAAGCCAAGAAGAAGAAGAAGAAGCGAATAGCAACTCCTCTCTTCCCGGAATTTCGATTCCGTTTCTTGGTGGTACGTTTCCATTAATTTCTCTTGTTCTTTTAGTTGTGCCTTCCGAGAATCTAGTAGTTCTCGTCGGCACAAAACTTGTGACTTTGCGAAGTCATCCCGAAGAGAACTCGGCGTGGACGCGAATAGAGGCGGAGCTTCCAAGGGACGCTACGGTTGGATCTCGTCCTTTTTCCGACTTACGAGAGGTATAAAGTAAATTAGTTTACTTTTTCACAATGTTTTATTTTATGATTATGTCAATACACCATAAGGTTGCATGCTAGATACGTGGTTAAAATAATTTAGGAAATTATTTTATGCTAATTCTTCCGCTGCACGTAAAAATTTTGAATTTTACGAACCCGTATCCTTGTCGACATGCACCCGGTCCCAATAGTCGTATCAGAGCCGGTTAGTGTTCGACATAATCATATGATTGTTTTGCGGAACACTTTGTCATAATCTCAATTTTGGAAAATTTTTCAATTATGGAAACTTTCCAATTATAATAAATTTTAGATTTAGGAATTTCGAAGTTTGGAAATCCTCATGAAATTTCGCAAACTTTTGAAATTTTCTAGTTTCTGAAATTTTATAATAATTGTGAAAACTTCCCATCTTTGGAAACTTTCCAATTTTGGAAATTTTTCTAATTTTAGAAATTTTTCAATTTTGGAAATATGTAAGTTTTCTTTGTACCAGAAACATACAACCATTCTGAAAATCTATTATGAAATCTCGCAATTCTGGACACTTTCTTTTAAGAATGTCTAGACAAATTCATGGACAGTTAATTGACAATTAAATTTGAATTGGTCTTTAAATTGACAACAAAATTCTTTATTTTGGATTGAGTCTCGGGGAGCCGTCCAATTTAAAGCTAGTTGTTATAATTTAATTTCCCAATTTTTAATTGAAATTGTCATGTTTGATTTAGATTGAGCCTCGGGGAGCCGTCCAATTCGATTTACAACAAATTATTTTTCTTTGGGTATCTGAGCCTCGGGGAGCCACCCTTAGAAAACGATTTGTTGTAATTAATTAAATCCATGAATAAAATATGATTTAAGAGGTGATGCTCTTACATATTGTTGTCTCCAAAATTAATTGGGAAATAGTTTCCTATAGAGTTTTCTTAAATGAGATTTTCATGAAAATAATATGTCGTTGAATTAAGGGAATTGCCTCTTAATTTAATAAGATTTGATTTAGAGAAATCAAAGTCTTAAACATATTATTTCCGAAATTGATTATGACAATTTAGGAAATTATTTCCCAAAACAATTCCTTTAATAAAGTATGAAATTAGAATGAGGAAATCCAGTTCCTAATTCAATTCATGAGACTTGATAAATTAAGTCACATACATACTTTATTAAGGAAATCGTTAGTCATGACATAATCATATGTCATGAATGTGCTTAGAAAAGATGAGACCCAAAACCCCTTACAAAATATTAAGGCTAACACCTTCCATTAATGTGGTTAGAACCGGAGTTTTGTTTCTCGTTTGGGTTGATGGACACATCCATGCCCGACTTGAACCTCAACATGTTCAAACCATGGAATTAGTTTATGAATAATATAGTTGGAGTCAGAGGTCAATCCTTAGTTTTGGTTGTTGGACATATCCAAGCCTGACTAAACGGTTGAATGAGCTCCAACCATATTAAAACTATTTCTTGATTAATGGGTCAGCCTTAAGCTTGGAGCATCGATTTGTTGAGCCACAGCCAAGGTCGATGCAAAGAGAGGAGCAATTGGGTGCTATGTATAATGTCGCATACTTGTTAATGAGTTAACAACCCAATGATTTATGCAAACATTCAATTAGTTGATAGCATAAAGTGATAGTTACATATATGTGATATGTAATTGGTATAATTACCTACCTTCATAGCTAAGAATAACTTGATGGCCACAACCATGGTGGTTCTTATCTATGGTTGGATATCAACCTATTTGAAGATGTTCCTACAATCTCCCGAATTGATAAAAAGGGTTATTCAATTTGAAAAATAAATAGGATTTTATTTATGTATGTTGATACATTCTTTAATCATTCTTCTCACATAAACTCAATTTGTATTTCTAGGATAATCACTCGATCATGTCTTCTCTAAACTTGCGTTCCATTTTGGACACCAATAAACTGACTGGGCTGAACTACATGGACTGGCTTCGAAACCTGAGGATAGTCCTTAAGGCAGAGAAGCTTGCTTATGTCCTTGAAGATCAACTTCCCACCCATCCTCCAGAGAATGCAACTCCAGACCAATTGTTGGCCTATCAGAAACATGTGACCGATTCTGAACTTGCGAGTTGCATCATGCTAGCCTCTATGGTACCTGAGCTGCAAAAGCAGCATGAGCATATGGATGCTTATACCATCATCTTCCATCTTCATGAGTTGTTTGAAGAGCAGGCGAGATCCGAAAGGTTCGAAGTCTCCAGACTCCTCTTCACCACTAAGATGCAGGAAGGCACTTCTGCCTCGCAGTTTGTGTTAAAGATGTTGGGGTACATTGAGCGACTGAGCGCACTCGGTTTTACAATGGATCATGAACTAAGTATTGACTTAATTCTGAGTTGTTTGCCCAAGAGTTATTCACAATTAGTGATGAACTATCGGATGAACAAACTAGAGACCACCATTCATGAGATGCTCAACCTGCTGAAGACTGTAGAGCCTTCTGTAAAGCCGGATCAAAAGGCGGTACTGTTAGTGGGTTCCTCGAAGAAAGGTTCTAAGAGGAAGGCCAAGGAACAGAACAAAGGGAAGAAGAAAAGGGCCAAGAAGACTGAAAAGAAACCAAAAGGAACCTGTCATCATTGTGGCAAGGAGGGTCACTGGCGAAGAAACTGCAAGGTTTATCTTGAGTCCTTGAAGAAGAAGGCATCCGATGCCCCATCCTCTTCAGGTATCTTCGTTATTGAATGTCACTCTATTTCCTCAGATACCTGGGTACTTGATACTGGGTGTAGCTCACATATATGTAATGACATACAGGGGCTAAGGAATAGAAGAAGACTCGTCAAGGGAGAAGCGAATTTGCGGGTTGGAAATGGAGCAAGGATTGCTGCTGTTGCCATCGGAACATATTTGCTAAAGCTCCCAACTGGACGTGTCTTAGAATTGGATAATTGTTATTTCGTTCCTTCGTTAATAAAGAACATTGTATCTATTTCATGTTTGAATGAAAAAGGTTATCATTTAACTTTCAGTAACAATTGTTGTTACATAACTTTAAATGGCGTTCTTTATGGAAATGAAACTTTGTGCAATGGCATCTACACGTTAGATTTATCCAGTGACGTTTTCAATATCGAAGTTAGCAACAAACGTGCTCGAATAGATAATCGAATAGACTCCTACACGTGGCACTGTTGTCTTGGCCATATAAGTAAGAAACGCATGACCGAATTACACCGATGTGGAATTTTGGAATCATTTGAACCCGGTTCATTTGATACATGCGAATCATGCTTAAGAGGCAAGATGACCAAATTGCCCTTTTCCGGAAAAGGTGATCCAATGGGAGAATTGCTTGGTCTAATACATACCGATGTATGTGGACCAATGTCAACTCTAGCACAATGAGGTTATAGCTACTTCATCACCTTTATCGATGATCACTCACGATTCGGTTATGTGTTCTTGATGAAACACAAATCTGAAGCCTTTGAGAAATTCAAAGAGTACAGAAATGAAGTAGAGAAACAACTTGGCAAAAGTATTAAGATACTTCGATCCGATCGGGGTGGTGAATACTTAAGTCAAGAGTTTCAAGATTATCTTAGGGACAATGGGATACTGTCCCAATGGACTCCGCCGTACACACCACAGCATAATGGTGTATCTGAGAGGCGTAACCGAACCTTGATGGACATGGTTAGATCCATGATGAACCATGCAACTCTTCCAAAATCCTTTTGGGGCTATGCACTTAAGACAGCTATTTACTTGCTAAACAGAGTCCCGACCAAGGTAGTCTCTACTACTCCATATGAGACATGGAATAGTAAGGAACCTCACTTAACTCACCTTAAGATATGGGGTTGTCCCGCTTATGTGAAGCGGACTGTATCAGACAAATTGGATGCTAAGTCTGATAAATGTCTATTTATTGGATACCCTAAGGAAACGAAGGGTTACCAATTCTATCATCCCTTGGAACAAAAGGTGTTTGTTTCAAGGCATGCTGTATTTCTAGAAAAAGAATTTCTTTTACAAGAAAATAGTGGGAGTGGCATTGAACTTGATGAAGTTCAAGAAACTCCAATAGACATTACAGAGACACCTAGTCTAGGCCCACAACCGATAATTCATAGTGATGAGCTATCAGTTGAACCTAAAACAACACCACCTCTTCGTAGGTCTGATAGGACACGCAATATTCCAGAGAGATACGGATTTCTCATAAGTGAATCAAACGACGTGTTACTCATAAGCGATGACGAACCTATCAGTTATGAAGATGTTCTGAAAAGTTCAGAAAGGGACAAATGACTTGAAGCCATGAAGTCGGAAATGGATTCCATGTATGAAAACCAAGTATGGGACTTGGTTAAACCACCTGAAGGGATTAAGCCCATAGGGTGCAAGTGGGTTTTCAAGAAGAAAACCGACATGGAAGGTAATGTAGTTACCTTTAAGGCTAGATTAGTGGCAAAAGGATATCGTCAAAAATAAGGAATTGATTATGATGAAACCTACTCGCCAGTAGCTATGCTTAAATCCATTCGGATGCTCCTAGCCATAGCAGCTCATTATGATTATGAGATATGGCAAATGGATGTGAAAACAGCTTTCCTTAATGGAAACCTGCTTGAGGATGTATACATGATACAACCTGAAGGTTTCACATCGGTTGATAAAACCAAAGTATGCAAGCTTCGACGATCCATATATGGACTGAAGCAAGCATCAAGGAGCTGGAACATCCGTTTTGATGAGACAATCAAAGAGTTTGATTTCTCACAAAATCCTGACGAACCTTGTGTGTACAAGAAGGTTAGTGGGAGTGCAGTCGTATTCCTAGTATTATATGTCGATGACATCTTACTTATAGGAAACGATATATCAGTTTTACAGACAGGTAAAATTTCATTGTCCAAAACTTTCTCCATGAAAGACCTGGGAGAAGCAACCTATATCCTTGGGATTAGAATCTATAGAGATAGATCAAAATGGTTGCTTGGTCTTTCGCAGTCTACGTATATAGACCGAGTGCTAAAAAGGTTTAGCATGTCGGAATCCAAGAAAGGTTACCTTCCCATCAGGCATGGGATCAACCTTTCAAAGTCTATTTGTCCGCGCACAGAAGATGAGAGGATTTGCATGAATAAGATTCCCTATGCATCCGCAATATGATCTATCATGTATGTTATGTTATGTACAAGACCTGATGTATCGTATGCTTTGAGCGTCACAAGCAGATACCAGTCGGATCCGGGAATGGATCATTGGGCGGCTGTAAAGACAATCCTTAAGTACTTAAGAAGAACTAAGGATGTGTTCCTAATATATGGAGAAGGAGATATGGTAATACGTGGGTATACAGATGCCAGTTTCCAGACAGATAAGGATGACTCCAAATCGCAGTCTGGATACGTATTTACTTTGAATGGAGGCGCAGTAAGTTGGAAAAGTTCCAAACAAGACACCGTAGCGGATTCTACCACGGAAGCGGAATATATCGCAGCTTCGGAAGCAGCAAAGGAAGCAGTTTGGATCAAGAAGTTTGTCTCAGAACTTGGCGCGGTTCCATCCATTGATGAAGCAGTGCCGATTTACTGCGACAACAATGGAGCTATTGCACAAGCGAAGGAACCAAGGTCTCATCAGCCATCCAAACACGTGCTTCGACGCTATCATCTGATCAGAGAGATTATAAGTAGGAATGACATACAAATTGAGAGGGTTCCCACAGAAAGGAATATAGCGGATCCTTTAACTAAGGCCTTGCCTCAAATCAAGTTTGAGGGACATGTTAGACCCTATGGTATTGGATACCGTAACGATTGGCATTAGGCCAAGTGGGAGTTTGTTAGTGATATGAGAGAAGTGTCCTATGGCAATCGCCTTATGATGTAAACATTTATATTAATAAATGATAATTCACTATTTGAGTATACATGTTTGTGTATTTGATTGGGATCTTAAACTCATCTACTGAATGTCCGCAATACAACTCACAGCATAAGAGAATTTGTGATGGGATCACAACTAGTGATTATCTCTAATGTGCAATTGTGAAGTATTGAAATTATCCCTAGTCGATGAATTGATAAAAACGGACACTATCAATTCTGTTGAGACTAGCATGGGTTATTCTCTAATCAGCTGATTCTCACTGGCTAGTGACATTGGGATGTCCGGAGATAAACATGGATGCTAGTTAAGGGAACTAGTTCATTGGAGGACTAGCTGTAAGACTTCATATGGGAATCTACATGTAGATATGTCAATGAAGTTCTTACTGCAGCTTAAGTGCGATGTTCCTTTGACTTGCGGTGTTCAAGTCATCTTGGTCATGGAGACTTATACTTTAACATCTTAAGCAAGCATCTCCAAGGAGGTGTGGACCCAGGATGATTGGGTATAAGCCGAAGTGCTCGAAGATGTTTGAACAGCCTATAAAGGATTCACCACTCCTTGCGAGGAGATGTATACCCAGGCCTATCGTCAGATTGTTACTCAAAACCTCTGGCCAGAGTAGATCATGTTTAGAGTGCGAGTCTCTTAAATACATGAGAGTAATTAGAAATCCAAAGGACGAGAAAGACACTACTTGGGCTAGGTGTGACATAGTCAGCCTAGTGGGGATTGACACAAATAGACCGTGTCCTGAACCAAGTGGGTATAAGATGGTGAAGGGAATGGGGCACGATTCATTAGAGCTGCTGAAGGGTTTCAGAATAATTTCTTCTGAGGTCAAACCGTTGATCTTTCGATTAATTGGGGATCATGATGTACTACTAGGTGCCACTCATGATCGTTCTATAATTGGTTAATTATAGACGGCCAACATAAATCGAAAGCCTATTTAGTCACACGCACTACGAGTAATCCGAGGGATTTAAAACGAGTTGAAAATTAGATTTTCCGATCAAGAGAAATAAGTCGAATCTGAGTTGATCAGAGGCGCAACGGAAACTTAAAATGGCTAAGTCTTTTGAAGGCTTATTGGGCGAATTAAATGAGTTTAATTCGCGATCGGTTCGGGTTGTTTTGGCCGACCAAAGAGGGTGCCCACCCTCTTGGTTTGGCCGGCCAATGAAAGGGGATAAACCAATTTAATTGGTTTAATTAATAAAATAAATCTAGCGCGATTTATTTTATAAATTATGGATAAATAAATTGATATATAAAGAAATTTATATAAAGAGATTTATAAATAAATTTGTAGAAATTTATTCTTTTTATGGAAATTAAAATGAACCATGAATTGGTTTTATTTTAATTTATAAAATCAATTATGAATTGATTTATCCATAATAAGAAAATTTTTTTATACAAATTTTATTCCATAATTAAAAGAGAGAAGTAATTATTTTATTATAAATTAGTTATAATAAAACTTGGTTTAAACGGAATAATTCATAAAAGAATTTATAGGATAAATTTGTTATGAAAAATTTCGTTAAGTGGGAGACTTGGCAAGGGAGAAGCAACTATATAAGGAACCAAAAGGAAGCCTTTAATTCCTAATGAATAATTGATAGAGATTAATTATTCTCTCCCTCTCTCTCCTTAATCTCTTTTCCTCCTCTTCTCCTTCCCATTAGGGCCGGCGCCCTCCTTGTGCTTTAGGGCCGGCGCCTCCCTTTCCCACCCTAGGGCCGGCGCACCCTAGGGTTGCCGTGGACCAAGAACACCATGGAGAAGCCAAGAAGAAGAAGAAGAAGCGAATAGCAACTCCTCTCTTCCCGGAATTTTGATTCCGTTTCTTGTGGTACGTTTCCATTAATTTCTCTTTTCTTTTAGTTGTGCCTTCCGAGAATCTAGTAGTTCTCGTCGGCACAAAACTCGTGACTTTGCGAAGTCATCCCGAAGAGAACTGGCGTGGACGCGAATAGAGGCGGAGCTTCCAAGGGACGCTACGGTTGGATCTCGTCCTTTTCCGACTTACGAGAGGTATAAAGTAAATTAGTTTACTTTTCGCAATGTTTATTTTATGATTATGTCAATACACCATAAGGTTGCATGCTAGATACGTGGTTAAAATAATTTAGGAAATTATTTTATGCTAATTCTTCCGCTGCACGTAAAATTTGAATTTTACGAACCCGTATCCTTGTCGACATGCACCCGGTCCAACAG
>JAGFNQ010007297.1:71815-241231 GCA_024364735.1 Boesenbergia rotunda | reverse complement strand
GCCTAGAAAAATTGATGAAGCATTAAATGATCGATTGGATCATTGCGATGTAAGATGAACTAGGTCAATTCTAAAGAAGTCAAGTTTGGGACTTAGTCCCTAGACCTAAGAAGACCACCATCATTGGAACCAAATGAGTCTTCAAGAATAAATTAAATCATAAGGGAGAAATCATTAGAAACAAGACACACTTAGTAGCCAAGGGCTATAGTCAAGTTGAAGGCCTTGATTATGATGAGACTTATGCTCCCGTGGCACGATTAGAGTCCATCCGATTGATGCTTGCATTTGCAGCACATCGAGGTTTCAAGTTATATCAAATGGATGTCAAATTGGCCTTTCTAAATGGTCTAATTAGAGAAGAGGTCTATGTCGAACAACCTCCAGGGTTTGAGAGTACCGAATTTCCAAACCACGTGTTCAAGCTCAAAAAGGCACTTTATAGCCTTAAACAAACACCCCGAGCTTGGTACGAGCGGTTGTCGATGTTTTTAATTGAAAAAGGCTTTGTAAGAGGCCAAATAGACCCTACACTATTTCTACGTAGAGATTGTGACAATATTTTTGTAGCCCAAGTATATGTCGATGACATAATTTGTGGCTCAAATAATAAGGGTTATTTAAATGAATTCATTGGACACATGGAAAGTGAATTTAAAATGAGTTTAGTGGGAGAGTTGACTTTCTTCCTTGGACTTGAAATCAAACAAACCCGAGATGGGATCCATGTGCACCAATCGAAGTATACTCAAGAAATGCTTCGAAAATTCAACATGAGTGATTCAAAAGAGGTAACCACTCCCATGGCTACAAACACAAGATCTGACAATGATGAGAGTGGTAAACTTGTTGATTTGACTCAATATCGGAGCATGATAGGTAGTTTGCTATACCTCACAGCTAGTCGACCTGATATTCTTTTCGCTGTGGGTATGTGCACAAGGTATCAAGTTTGTGCCAAGGAATCTCATTTAATCGTTGTTAAGAGGATTTTGAGATATCTTAAAGGCACAATAGGAGTCGGTCTTTGGTACCCCCGTACCGAATCATTTGATCTGATTGGCTATACCGATTCCGACTACGCTGGATGTAAGTTGGATCGGAAAAGCACAAGTGGGGGCTGCCAATTTCTAGGATCATCTTTAGTTAGTTGGTTAAGTCGGAAGCAACATTGTGTTGCTCTCTCCACGACCGAGGCAGAATATATTGCTATGGGAGAAAGCGTATCATAATTGTTGTGGATGATTCACACTCTAGATGACTATGGATTAAGTTACAAAAGTGTTCAAGTCTTGTGTGACAACATTAGCACAATTAATCTAACCAAGAATCCAGTCCATCATTCTAGGACCAAACATATTGAAGTGCGTCACCACTTCATTAGGGATCATGTAGCTAGGGGAGATATTATACTCTCACATGTAGAGTCCAAGTCAAACCTCGCTGACATTTTTACTAAACCACTCCCCGAAAATGAGTTTAGTTTCTTAAGAAGGGAGTTGAGAATGTGTCGCGCTTCATAGTTTTCAAAATGCTTTCAAAACCCTTCATGATAAGTTCTAATTGTTGAGATACAATTGGGTAACTTTGGGGACATCTCACACAAACTATAAGGTTTCCCAAAATGTTTTTGTTTGCTAGAAATGGGGTGAGATGTTAGGATCAACTCAATTTCTCAAAATGTCAATGCATCCCTTGAGAAATTAAGTTGACGAGATAAAAATCACTTCGGTGACCAAGTATGGAGAAAACCAATGCATAACACATGTGTATTTGGCTCCATGATCATACTTGGACATTTCAATCAAGGAAACTTGATTGGAAACCTGAATTTGACACAATCTTGATTGAAGTTGTTTGAATGATTATTGATTGAGTTTGACTCCACTTGGGTGGAGCAAAGTGATTGTTGAACCTATAAGGACCTTTGATCCTTGTTTAGGGATCAATTATAGTCAAGGAATCACTTCCAAGATCGATATTCTTCATCAGATTCCTTCAAAAATCGTGTGAAAGTCTGAAACTAAAAGTTTCAGATCGTATCAGGGAATTTCAAGAACCCTGATCGGTCACTGGACCGATCAGGCGTAGGGATGATCGGTCCTCGGACCGATCTGGCTCCATCCTGTGGTGATCGGTCCACAGACCGATCAGAGGGGTCACAGAGACTTAACGAAATTCTGACCAAACATTCTGTGCTAGCCTGGATCGGTCCCCGGACCGATCTGGCACCCTGTGGTGATCGGTTCACAGACCAATAGAGGGCTTCCCGAATATCATTCGACCCTACTGTTCGCTTCCTGATCGATCAGTCGATCGATCAGGATCCTGCCTAATCGGTCACCCGACCGATCAGGACCAGGCCAGTTCGATCAGGCATGAGCCTGATCGGTCTGGGCGCTCTCAGATCGAACGGTGATCCGTTCAATCACATTAAATTTCGGTTGGTGGACCGATCCACCAACTTAATAACTTCGCAAAAACCCCTCTTCTCCTGAACCCTAGCACCGAAAACTCCCTCTTGCGCCTCTTCAACCTGCGTCAGAGTCTTCCTTGCGTCTTCTTCTTCCTCTTCCGAGAGAGATTTTGTGCGCGTGCGTGCGATTCTGAGAAGGTTTCCTGCGAGCTTCTGCAAGTTCCCTTCTCACTCAAGGTCCTGAGTTCATCTTTTGCACCGAGACCTTTCTTCTGCGCGAGCTCTTCTTCCAACCTTCAAGATCATCTCATATCACCATCAATGGCACCAAAGTGAGTTTTTGGTTTAGTTTTCCTTGCAGATCAGTTCATAGTGTATGTATTTGCGCTAATCATGGTCTTTCTTTTGGTGTTCTTATGTTGTGTCGTGACCTCATGTGTTGGTCGTGACCCTACCTTGCTATGTCTTACCTTTGATCAAATGTCTTACCTTATGATTATTTCTTCGTGATTAAATCTTGGGTCTTTGATTAAACTATGTTCATATGTTCAATTTGATCCTGTCCAATTGATTGAAACTATGTGTGTGATCAACTCTTGGTTAAACCTATGCTCATTTAATCAATTCCACCTCATGTACACTTGATTATTCTATACCATGATCAACTCTCATATTGATTTTGTGATCCTTTAATCTTGTGTCATGATTCCATTTCTGTTATTGAATTGTTGCAATGATCAACTCATTCAAATCTTTAGAAACGCATCTAAGGGAAAGGAACCCATAGAGGGTAGCTCAAAGGGCAAAGGCCCTTTATCATCTACACCTCCTTCGGGACCTCCTCCACCTCCACACACTAGGTTTTAAACATTCATTATGCTCTAGATTTTTTATGGCACAACTTTAAACTGATGCCATGTCGGACTGTGGATCAAACCTTTATCTACGAACATTGTCCAACAGTTCGGCAAATTATTGAACATTATAATCTTCAATCCATTCTGTACCTTGAGAGGCCAATCAACCTTGATTTGGTCTCTGAATTCTATAACAACATGGTTAGTGGGGAGGGCACGGGGTGGAGAACCCGTGTTGCCAGTGTCGACCTTAGTTTTAATCGATCTATTTTCACCGACTTTCTTGGCTGTCGCCGGTCGGCAAATGATTTTTCTCTCTATCCTTATCTTCCAGATCCTCTTCCGGTTCCCTTTGATGGAGCTACTCCTGATTCCATCTACGAGTATTTTCTAGGCCATCCCAGGCCAAGGGGTTCCGATGAGCGCACCCGTGATTTTCTCACATTTCCTGCTCTTCGCCTTTCCCCTATTGAATATGTTTTGTTTAAGATCATCATGAATTGTCTCCTCCCGACTACCTCAAAAAACCTAGATGAGATTCACCCGTTCCACTGCTTGATGCTCTACAGGATGCATCAACAGTTAGACTTTGACCCAGTGGCTTCAGTCTATTGTCCACAATCAGATGTACGACCAGACAGTCTACATGCCGTTTGGCCACATCATTACTGCTTGGCTCCAGTCCGTAGGTATCGATGTTTCACAGGGCTGCATTGTGCCCATGATTTGATAGGACTATCGTCTGGATCATCGCATGCTCGCTCAGTCTGGCATTGTTGTCGGGCCGTAGGGGCTAAGGTGGAAGGATCGAAGACGAGTGGAGGAGTTACCAGGAGCAGTCCCTGATAAGGAGCCATCCACTGGTGCTGAGGATTTTGATGAGTGGGCTCCTGATCTACGCTGGCAGGTTGCGGAGTTAGAGCGGTTGATGCAACGCGAGCTACATATTTCCGAGCTCTGGCACCAGGAGGTCAGCTCAGAGTTTCAGTCTTTCGATCGCCGACTCGACGCTCTCGCATCCGATGTCTCTGAGATCAGCTCACTACAGGACACATGGTATGAGGCGTGGTATCATCATACGTTTTCTGGTGGTGCATCCCCCAGCAACCCTCCGCCAGGAGGGGTTATATATATTGCTGATTCTTCAGACGATGACCAAGCGGAGGACTGATGACATTGACTATTTTGATGAGTGTCATATTTGGTTGTGCTCAATTCTTTTGAGGTGTCTTGACCTTGATGCGAAATGATGCATCTGATATTTTGCATGAATTTTATATTTGCCTTACCATGTTTTGATTGTTGGCATATATGTGTGTTTACATGATTACTATCTGCCTGTATGCCTCATTCTATATTGCTATGTTCATGCTTATGATGCCTTGCCCATATGATACATATGCTTGTTTTACCATGCCCTACTTTTGTCATATGTATTCATATGTTTATCAAAAATCAATCATATCTTTGCTGTTTTGGGATACCCCTAGGGTTGAGGGGGAGTATGGTTAAACTTAACAGCCCCTCTAGACCCTTTTCGGTGTTCGACAAAGGGGGAGAGTGTGGTTGGTTATGTTTAGGATGATTATGTTGTAGGGGGAGGATCCTGATTCCCCTATGATTCTGAACTTGAGAAAATTGATTGAGAATCCCTAAACTTAAATCGGGTTGTCAAACAACAAAAATGGGGAGATTGTTGATGTAGTCTAACCCTGATTGTTGTTTTGGTGTTGACACCGATTTTAGTTTAGGTTGATGATTATGATTATGGTTAAGTCCTGATGGGGGATTAGGCATGGTATAGAAAATCCTAGCTTGGAGGGCTAGGTGTTGGAAAATCCTAACATGGAGGGTTAGGTGTGGAAAATCCTAGCTTGGAGGGCTAGGTGTTGGAAAGTCCTAATTCGGAAGGGCTGGGTGAAAAGTCCTAGCTTGGAGGGCTAGGTGAAAAGTCCTAACTTGGAGGGTTAGGTGAAAAGTCTCAACTTGGAGAGTTAGGTGAAAAAGTCCTGGCTTGGAGGGTCAGGTCCTAGCATAGAGGGCTAGGTTTGGAAAAGTCCTAATTTGGAAGAGTTGGGTGAAAAGTCCTAGCTTGGAGGGCTAGGTGAAAAGTTCTAACATTGAGGGTTAGGTGAAAATTCCAAATATGGAGGGTTAGGTGAAAAAGTCCTAGCTTGGAGGGCTAGGTTGGATGAAACCCTAGCTTGGAGGGCTAGGTTTGAGTCCCTGGATCGGTCTGGTGACCGATCAGGGAAGTTGGCATGCTGCTCCTTCGTGGATCGGTTTGGTGACCGATCCAGCGATGACTGATCGGACTGGTGACCGATCAGGGAGCACACAGTGAGGTTGGGAACCTACTGTGTGGCTCCTGATCGGTCTGGTGACCGATCAGGCAGCAGGCCGTTGCCTCGTTGCTTGGCTCCTGATCGGTCCGATGACCGATCAGGGAGCAGGCAGCTTCCTCACTACCTTGCTTCTGATCGATCTGGTGACCGATCAGGGAGCAAAGAGTGAGTTGAGTTCCCCCGCTGATCAGCTCCTGAACGGTCTGGTGACCGATCCACGACTTAGGATTTGATTTCCGCAATACTGTTCACTCAGATGTGGACCGATCAAGCATGAGCCTGATCGGACAGGGAGCTACCTGATCGGTCTGGTGACCAATCAGGCTTGTGTCGCCGCGAGAGCTGGGAGTCCCGGCAAAGCAGTAGATCGGTCTGGTGACCGACCCACGAGCCCTGGATCGGTCCGGTGACTGATCACTTTAATTCAAATTGCACTATCAGACGCTCTGATCGCGTTTGACCGCATCCGATTCTCTGTGTTTGATCTCTGATATGTGATTTACTGAGTGATATGCTGTGCTAATACTCTGATTAAGATGCAGGTGTCAGGGAAGGATTCAAACACTCAAGGAGAGTCAATGGAGGCCTTTCCTTGGAGCAGGTTTGTCTGTTTTCCATCTCAGGTTGCAACGGACGCTGGCACTGGCTGGAGCTGCTGACTGGGGCTAGTCTGAGGGATGCTCAGGGAGTCCAATAGAGCTCAGTGGTGGCTGGTGGTTGCAGGGGAGCAGCTGGAGGCTGCAGTGAGATGGTGTCACCTGGCGCTCAAGAGGGAAACAAAAGGAGCGGTGTGGAGCAGAGCAAGGAGAACTTCTTGGTTGCCTTGGTTTTGTTCTGCGATTTCTTACGGCGTGCTTGTACTGTTGGCTGATCATCCACTCTTGAGAAAGCTATTGTGATCTTTAAAGCATCCAGCCCTTGCTTGAGCACTTAGAGGAAGGAACAAGAGGCTTTGAGTCCAACAGCGGAAAGGCACGAAGAAAGGGTTCTTGCGTGGGATCGTCGCTGGGTGGAGCTTGGGAAAAGCTTGCTGTGTTCTTGTCTGTGCTAAGTGCTAAGTAAGATCATTCTTGTGTTTCATTGTGCTTAAAACTATATCTTTGATTAAAACGCTGTGGAGAGGTTACTCCACCGAGAAGGAGGTTGCTTTCTATCCGAATCTTCCGGGGCTTGATCTGCCGACGATCAAGGGATCGCCCACCTTAAGGGCACGCCAAGGAGTAGGGGCAAGTTATCCCCAAACCTTGTAAACCCTCATGTTAGCGTCTTGCATTTCTGCTTAGCTTAGGGTTCTAGTTTTCTGCATACTCTGTTTCTATTCTTTCTGCTGTGCTACTAAACGGTTTAGGTGCAGAATTTTGATAAGTGCTAAAGTTCAAGTGATTGGCTATATTCACACCCCCCCTCTCTAGTCATCCGAGTTCCAACAAGGTCTCCATTCGGATTAAATTGTTAATCCATGGACATGGATCGTTCTCTCATAGACGGCCCGGTACTCGCTTAGGAAACCCACCAAGCTATTCAACAACTGGTATCATAGCTGATGTTTCCGGTTTTGTGTGCTTAGGATTCGATTACATTTTACACTTTATCATGTATTTTATTTTTACCGGATAATAGTAGGATGTGTGTAGGCTAACTCTTTGGTTGTAGGCATGAGATTCCAACTATTATGACTTAAATAATGTATGCATGTGATTGGTTGTGCATGGTTGTAATTATTTGAATCCTCGGGGTTGACGATGTTGTTGCTGGAAGCATCAAAGTCAAACATGTGTTTTGATAATGACAAAGGGTTCAGAAGTTAAGGTTTTATTGTAATCTAACAATGCTACTCAAGTGTGCAGGAAAAGTCCTTGGTACACTAGACACGAAGTCCTGGTTCTAAGAATTGGACACTAAGTCTTGGCCGCGGGCTGGACACCTAAGTCCTGACAAAGGTTGGGAAATAAGTCCTGGTCATGGGCTAGGCACCGAAGACCTGGTGAGTGAAGCTATGCAATAAGTCCTGGTTGTGGATTGGGCACCGAAGACCTGGTGAGTGAAGCTGGCCAATAAGTCATGGTCGCGGACTGGGCACGAAGACCTGATCCGGGGGATTGGGCAAATTAAAGTCCAACCGGACGAGCCGGTTAGCAAAAAGGTAAACTCTCCATAGATGAGTAGGTGAGGGCGCGTTCCCCGTAGGAGGGAACATTAGGCATCGGTTCGACCTAGGGTTCCATTAGGGAAGCCCAAAGTCAGAACCAAGATAGCTCAGGCTGTTAATCATGATTAAATGATATTATATTGTTTATTATTTGTGTTTGGAACCAACCCTGGTTGCAGGAACGAAGGGTGAAAGGTTTCTTCTCCCAGGTGCCTCAATGGTGTGAGGTGCCTATTTGACCAGGCGTATGTGTTGAGACAGGCGCCCCAGACAAGGTTGATTCCAGGCTCAATCGAAGCAAGCTGCCACATAAGCAAGTGAGGTGCCTGTGTTCATACAGGCGCCCCAGTTGAAGGGATAGGCGCTGACCAAGTCTGCGGGTTGAGTTTCGCGCAGAATTGGCCACGTGTCAGGCGCCCCCTTCAACACAGGCGCCCCAGCGACCACTATATAAAGGGGTTCACCCCCTTGGCATCAAACACAACTTTCTCCTACGCATTATTTCAAGCGCTCTGCTCTAAACGCTCCATGCTCAAGACTCAAGCGCCAACGACGACCCGCGGCTCCGATATTCTAATCTTCCGGTCGTCGGTATAATTTTTGGTAAGTGTTGTATTTTTTAATTCTATATTCGAACTTTAGATTGTAATAATTTTACACAATATAGAATTACCCGTCGTAAACGATCATGGACCGTGGGCCTTGGAGTAGGAGCCGACTGCGACTCCAAACCAAGTAAAAACAAACATGTTAGCGTTGTTTTGCTTTTCCGCTGCGCAAACTACTCTAAGTTTTTCCAAAAAATTGTCGATCGATATTCACCCACCCCTCTATCGATTCAAACCGATCCCACAAGTGGTATCAGAGAGGGTGGCTCAAATCTGGTGCACCCACTAGTTGAGCTTTTTTTTGGATTTTTTGAATTTTAATATTTCTTTTTCTTTTCGCTCGTATTCTTCTCGTTAATCGAGGTTGGTGCAACACCACACGATTTTTTTTATTACTATTTTCCCGCACTACTAATCCATGACTTAGTCTTGGAATAAGTTTTCTGTCTTTCTATTTCAGTTTAAAATTAAATGGTCATGCAAGAGGGATACAACACCGTCAAACCACCTCTCTTCAGCGGAGAAGATTTCTCCTACTGGAAGAGTAGGATGGAAGTTCACCTGAAAACTCAGGTGGACATGTAGATTATTATCTAGTCTAGACTGGAAATACCTAAAATGCACAAGGCATGGTGCAACACTATACTGAGTGGGACGGTCCACTAAAGAAGAAGATCGAGGCTGGCATAAAAGCTTTCCTAACCTTGCAATGCGGCCTGACAAAAGAGGAGCTAAACCATGTAGGACCCTTCAGTAGTGTGAAGGAGCTCTGGAACAAGCTGATTGAGCTACACGAAGGTACATCTGATACCCGAATTAGCAAAATGGATCTGTTGCTCAACAGAGTCTATACGATAAAGATGCACGACGGAGAATCAGCAACTCAACTCGATGCTAGGATCCAGGAGCTGTTGAACGGGCTACACACTATAGGTCACAAGGTCGAAAATCCTGACCTAATTAGGTATACATTAAACTCATTTCTGAGAAACTCACTGTGGGCATCTATGGTGGATACCTACAAGGTTTCCAGGAATCTTTTTAAAATAAAATTAGATGAGTTATTTTCTGAGCTTGAATTATATGAACAAACAAATACTACATTGGTCGAGAAGGGTATTGTGTTTGTTGCAGGTAAAACTCAAGGAAGAACTCCGAAAAAGAAAAGTCAACCAGTACCCAAGTCTGACTCAGACTCGGAATCAGATGATAGTGAAGGGGATCATCCAAAACTGGTCCGGCTAGCTCGCAACTACCACAAGGAGCTTAAAAACCAAACGAACAAGAAGAAGTCAAGTCGAAAGAAGGAAGATCCATCTGAACCCTCGACAAGCCAGAAGAGCAAAGGCAACATCACTTGCTACGAGTGCAACAAGGGACACTTCATATCAGAGTGCCCCAACCTAAAGGAGAACAAGAAGGCGCGGAGGAAGAAGGCTCTTCAAGCCACCTGGGACGAATCGTCCTCGGAAGAAGAAGAAGAAGCTCCGCACACGAACCTACTAGCCTTGACCGCTTCGGAAGACGTCGACTCCGGAACGGAATCGGAACCAGACGAGGACGTCAACACCGGAAAACTCACAATCTTGGAAGAAGGACAAATCACGGTAAGAGGTTATCCAAAATCTGAGTTATATGATTTAATTTCTTACTTGTCACGAAAATTGGCGAAAGCCAACATCCAGGTTGAAACCCTCCGACAGGAAGTAAAACTCTTGAAAGAGGAAGTCAACTTGAGTTCCTTGACCAAGCCAGTTCAAGAAGGAAACTCAACTCAAGTTCAAAAACTTGAGGAAGAGAATTCCTCCTTGAAAACTCAAGTGAAGGAACTTAGGGTTGCCTTAGAACGATTTACTTCGGGTTCCAAGGGTCTTGACATGATTCTTGAAAAACAGAAGTCCGTTCTCAATCGATCCGGATTAGGCTATCGAACCAAATCGAGACAACACTCGTATTATTCCGTGTTGAACCAACCTAGAACCCGAGTCCAAGCATGGGTCCCGAAGCTATGTTTGAATAAACAAGCTAGACCAAATCAATATTGGATCTCCAAGGATAAGATTTACATCTTGCCTAACCCTTATCGAGGCTTTAGTCTAGGGGGAGCCAATATAAAAACCATCTTTATAATTAGATAATTTTTCTTAATTGTCTGCTTGCTTGTTTATTTATTTTTTGCAATTTCTTTATTATGCTTAGACTTAGGAATAGTTTAAGGACAAAAGATTTATTTGAAATTTGAACAACATAGTATTAGGTGGAGGTGAGATGATAGTACGTTAGGGAAGCCTTTCTAATAAGGTCAAGTAAGATAAGGCGTACAATACTTGGTCTATTTAGTTTGGTGGAACTAGCCGAAGCTACCGATCCAAAATCTAAGCTAGATAGACCAAAATTTTTCAAGAAGTAATTTGAAAATGAATTTTTGGTAATAGGCTTTGTCAAGGAAAGGGTTGTTGCTCCAATAAGGATACGGCCAAAGAAGGCCTTTGTGCCTCGCCAAGACCTAGAAGCCAATTATCGAAACTCAAATTCAATTTACTATTTGATAAATTTGAATCTAACATAAATTTTAAATTAAATCCTAAACTCAACATCTTTTCAAAATCAATAATCTTAACTCTACAATTTTTTTTAAAATTAATTCAACATTTTCAAAATTAATTGTCTTTCAAAAATTAAACATTTCTTTTGAAAACCTGTCTCACAATACCCATAAGGTCAACATGTTTGATAACATTAGATGTGGGTGAGACAGACTAGGTAGTGAAATTCAATTTAAGCTATCCCTACCTCAAATGGATCCAAATCAAATCATAGTTTATGTGTAGGAACATAAAGATTTGGACGAGTAGATGTTGGATAGTGGATGCTCCAAACACATGACTAGGGATAAATTGAAGTTCACCAAAACCAAGTTCAAAAACCTAGACTCAGTAGCATTTGGTAACAATGTTACACTCAATGTAATTGGGTCAGGTAACATTGAACTTAATTCTGATTTCATTATTAAGAAAGTGCTATTGATTGAAAATTTCAAGTTCAATTTGCTTAGCATTAGCAAACTCTGTGATACTGGTTATATAGTTACCTTCACCAACTCTGACTACCTTATTAGAAATCTCCAAGATTCAGAAATAACACTTAAGGGTAGTAGGAAAAACAACGTTTACACAATCAATCTACCCTTAGTACCCAAATATTTTCTGACTCAATTAGAAGAAACTAACCTTTGGCATAGGAGATTAGGTCACACTAATACCAAACTAATTTCAAAAGTAACTCAATTTGGTTTAATTAAAGGTATACCTAAAATTAAGAACTTTGACAATACAATCTATAATTCATGTCAACAAGGCAAACAAACCAAGTCAACTCATAAACCAACCCAATCAGACATAACCCAAACCACACTTGAGCTCCTACACCTTGACCTATTTAATTCACATGGAGCCAAGTCACTAAGTGGGAATCGATACTACTTAGTAATCATCGACGATTACTAACTCAGATTAGATCATAGCAATGCAAGAAGAGCTAGCCCAATTTGAGAGAAATCAAGTTTGGGAATTAGTACCTAAACCTGAGGGAAAATTAGTTATAGATACTAAGTGGGTATTTAGAAACAAATTGAATGATCAACAGGAAATTGTGAGAAACAAAGTCCGCTTAGTAGCTAAAAGGTTTAGTCAAGTCAAAGGGTTAGATTATGATGAAACCTATGCCCCAGTAGCCAGACTTGAATCAATTAGAATGTTATTAGCTTTTGCAACCCATAGAGGGTTTAAACTATACCAAATGGATGTCAAGTCTACCTATCTTAATGGGTTCATAAAAGAAGAAGTATATGTAGGGTAACCCCTAGGATTTGAGGACCTAGACAAACCTGAACATGTATTCAAGCTTAGGAAAGCCCTTTATGGGTTAAAACAAGCACCTAGAGCATGGTATGAACGATTATCAACCTATTTAATTTCTAAGAAATTTAACCAAGGTCAAATTAACTCCACATTATTTGTTAAAACCTTAGAAAAAGATATATTCATTGCACAAATATACGTTGATGATATAATATTTGGATCTACAAATTCCAACTTTTTAAAAAAATTTGTCAAAATTATGGAAAGCGAATTTGAAATGATCTTGGTAGGTGAGCTCAACTTTTTCTTAGGTCTACAAATTAAACAAACTAGAGATGGTAATTATGTTCACCAATCCAAATATGCAAAAGAACTAATAAAGAAATTTAAAATGGACAATTCTAAAAGCTTAAGTATTCCTATGGCTACTAATGTCAAAATTGATAATGACCCTGAGGGTAAACCAGTTGACTTAAAATTATACCGAAGTATGATTGGTAGTTTATTGTACTTAACTGCTAGTAGACCTGATATTTTGTTCTCTGTAGGAATGTGTGCTAGATACCAAACTTGTACTAAGGAATCCCACTTAGCAGCCGTAAAGAGAATTCTAAGGTATATTAAGGGTACCCTAAATGTAGGGATTTGGTATCCTAGGACTTTCACTTTTGAATTATCAAGATATTCTGACTCTGACTATGCCAGTTGTAAATTAGATAGAAAAAGTATAAGTGGAAGTTGTCAATTGTTAGAAAATAGTCTAGTCAGCTGGTGTAGTAGAAAGCAACACTGCGTAGCTTTGTCCATAACTGAAGTAGAATATGTTGCTCTAGGAGAATGTATAACACAACTTTTATGGATGATGCACACTCTTAAGGATTTCCAGCTAGACTACACCCAAACCAGAGTATTCATTGACAACATTAGTTCAATAAATTTAACTAAGAATCCAATTAATCACTTTCGAACTAAACATATTGAAGTCAAACATCATTTTGTAAGGGATCATGTAGCCAGGGGTGAAATAGTACTTATGCATGTGGACTCAAAATCCAATTTATCTGACATCTTTACCAAACCCTTACCTGAATCTGAGTTTAGCTCACTAAGAAGGCAGTTAGGGTTGTGCTTAGTAGAGTAGGACTATTTTGATTTTTTTCGAAAATATTTTTCGAGAATAAGCCTTTAATCTTTTCTTTTAAAAATCATTTCTTTTACCAAGTCTTGAAATTTGAAACTGTTTTTCGACTTAGAAACTTACCCCCTTCAAAACTAGGGCTTTTACACAAATGGACTTAGCCTAGGTCTTAACCCTAGAATTGCATGCACCTATAGATCTAGCAGCCAGCATCTCACAAACACCTTAGGGTACTTTGATTGATAACCTAGACTGGGTTGAGATGCTTAGGTCCATGCCTTGATTCAAGATGCTTTAAATTAGTACATCTACAGTAATTGGGGTGATAAATACAAATTGAACAATAATCAAGTTGGTGTCGGAAGCACCAAAGTCAAACCTGTGTTTTGATAATGGCAAAGGGTTCAGAAGTTAAGGTTTTATTGTGATTTAACAATGCTACTCGAGTGTGCAGGAAAAGTCCTAGGTACACTAGGCACGAAGTCATGGTTCTAAGAATTGGGCACTAAGTCCTGGTCGTGGGCTGGGCACCTAAGTCCTGACAAAGGTTGGGCAATAAGTCTTGGTCGTGGACTAGGCACTGAAGACCTGGTGAGTGAAGCTGGGCAATAAGTCCTGATTGTAGACTGGGCACCGAAGACCAAGTGAGTAAAGCTGGGCAATAAGTCCTGGTCGCGGACTGGGCATGAAGACCTAATCCGGGGGATTGGGCAAAAGTCCAACCGGAGGAGCCGGTTGGCAAAAAGGTAAACTCTCTTGAGAGGAGTAGGTGAGGACGCATTCCCCGTAGGAGGGAACATTAGGCGTCGGTTCGACCTAGGGTTCCATTTGGAAAGCCCAAAGTCAGAACCAAGACAGCTCAGGCTGTAAATCATGATTAAATAATATTATATTGTTTATTATTTGTGATTGGAACTAACCCTGGTTGCAGGAACGAAGGGTGAAAGGTTTCTGCTCCCAGGCGCCGCAATGGTGTGAGGCGCCTGTTTGACCAGGCGCCTGTGTTGAGACAGGCGCCCCAGACAAGGATGATTCCAGGCTCAATCGAAGCAAGCTGCCACATAAGCAAGTGAGGCGCCTGTGTTCATACAGGCGCCCCAGTCAGCTCAGGGGCCCCAGTTGAAGGGATAGGCACTGGCCAAGTCTGTGGATTGAGTATCGCGTAGAATGGGCCATGTGTCAGGCGCCCCCTTCAACATAGGTGCCCCAGCGACCACTATATAGAGGGGTTCACCCCCTTGGCTTCAAACACAACATTCTTCTTGTAACACCCCAAATTTTCCGCTCTAGAACGATGTAATAATTGAACATGTCGCCAAGAATAAAATTATGAATTTAAAGGGGGAAATTTCGAATAAAGAAGATATTAAGCACCTTCTTGATATATGGTGAATGTGTGTGATAATTATGTTTATATGCTACATTAATATTATGCTTGACATCATGCACATGAATGAATGAATAATGATATAAATATGTATGTGTATGAACTAAATGAGTAGCATTCTCTTGTTGGGCTTTGGTTACATGGGCTGAAGAAAATAAAAAAAAGGAAAAGAAAGCAAAAAGAAAAGGAGGTGCCAAGGATTGAACCTTGGACCTCAAAGGACAGCAAAGCCTTAAGAATATTCATGTAACCAATTCACCTAGCAAGGGAATGGTACTAGAAGAGGATGGGAAATTGTAGATAAGTGGGAAAGAAGATGAAGAGACACAAAAAAATTGAACAGACGCTATTAGAGAGGTGCTTGCCTCTTTACTCACCATAAAAGGCCATGAAGAGGAGGAAATGCCTAAGGCATTTCGACCAAGAAACCCTCCCCTTTTCTCTCCACCAAACTCTTCCCCTTCCTCCTCTTCCTCACCGAAATCCTTGTGGCCCTTGCTACCATTTTCAAGTCATTCACCTCCTAGAGAAAACCGGACCAAAAGAAGAGAAGAACAAGAGGAGTGCTAGAGTTTAAGAGGTCATTTCTTCTCCAAAATTTGGAGATCTTTTGGGAACATAAGCACAAGTGGTAAGACTCCCTCACCTACAACATAATGGCTTTTTATGTGTTTTTATGATTTTTGATGTTTGCTTGTGATGTTGGGTGAAAGAGAATGGAAGAAAACCTTGAGGGAAGTTTCGGCCATAAAGGGGTACCCCCCCCCCTTGTCTATGTCCAAAAACTTAAAGGAAGAGTTCATGAAATTGTTACTACCTTTTTGTAATGAATATATGATCGATACATGGTGTTTGAATGCCCTCCATGATGTAAAGGACTTGGAAGAATTCGGCCAAGTCATGAAATGGATAAATGTTGATGCATGAAGTAGGCTATTGTTCTAATGATTGTTTCCTTGCTATATAAATGTTTTAGGCCAAGAAATTTTATGGAATCCATGCTAAGGGACCCCTGTAACATTCGGCCAAGGGACCTTAAATCATGCCTTAAAACAGATTTTTATAGACCTTCATGAAGTTATAGTTAAATCAAGTGATGTGCATGTGATTGGGTGTTTTATTTCATGATGGAAATAATTTATACCATAGGGTCAGTACCGTACCTTATCTAAGTTGTTTGAGCCTAAAATCATGCTCCATTCTATGTATTGATGTTTAGAAAAATGTTACATGAACCCATATGCATGATAATCCAAGTAGAACTCTAGATCATACACCTAAACTAGTGTTTGGTGAAGTACAAACTACTTTTGCACTTGTGAATGAATTCTTATGAAAAATATGCTTTTATTCCCATGTTATGTGAATGATTATGCTATGAAATCTCTACTGTGAGTTTCGACAAATTACAAGGATAATGGTTAAGAATAGGCTCAAGTACACAGCATGCCCCTAAACTAGTGTTTAAAGAAGCCTAGACTACCCTTGTGCTTGTATATGATTTCATGTGTAACGTATGTTTTTATTTCCATAATTATATGACTTTTATACTATGTTATCCATGCTATGAATTTTGGCCAATTACTAGAATAAAGGCTAAGAATAAGTTCAAGTACAATTCATGCACCTAAACTAGTGCTTAGTGGAGTCTAGACTACCAGTGTACTTGTAAATGACCTCTTATGTAATGTATGTCTTTATTCCAATGCTATGTGGGTTTTATGCTATGATATCCTTGCTATGAAGTTTCGGCCAGTAGGTATTAAGATGAGAAAAGAAAGATTAAACTAACATATTGCCTTGATTAAGACAAGCATGTTATATGTATGATGTATTGATGAAACTAGCATGATGGTTGATTCACTTACATGAGTTAAAAGAAAGATCCTTCCATGTCTTGCTATTTATGCTAATGATTATGCCATGAAAGTATGCCTATGTTTATGAATGATTGAATGCCTATAGTACGTGCAATATGAAAGAAACAAAGAAAAAGAAAGAATGCATGTTCTATATATGAAAGTATGCTTATGATTATGAATGATTGAATGTCAATAGTACATTCAATATGAAAGAAAGAAAGAAAGAAAGGAATGCATGTTCTATAGAAAGAAAGAAAGAAAGAAATGAAAAGAATGCATGTATGTATTTTACTTTAAAGATTGGCTTGTACCGGATCTTGAAAAGATCCACGGTTCTGGACTACCGATGATGTTGTCCCTAGGCTGAAAGATAGTAAGCCTAGAATGTAGACCCCTGTAGGTCGGGATTAGCTACCTCGCATCCTACATAGGGGTATGCGCACAAAAGAAAGAATGGGTACAAAGTCAGGGACCCCAAAGAAGATGATGTATATGATTTTAAAGTATTATTTACTATGTTTTCTAAAGAGCATCCTAATGTTTTGAAATGCACATGTTCTATGTTTATATGCATTCATGCACCTTATGTGCCTTATGAATTTTATGTTATCCATGAAATGTTATATGTTTTAAAATGCATGCGACGTACGGATTTAGTGAGTAGGAAAGAGCTTACTAAGTTTTATACTTATAGTTTGTTTGCTTATGTTGCATATCAACATAGAAATTTCTGAGAAATGGGCAGCTACAGGAAGGGCTAATGTGTGTGGTGGTGACTTGACTGATCGATCCACTTTAGTGCCATCTATAGACTTAGTTCTTATTTCTAATAAGACATATGTGGCTACTTTATGCATGATACTTGCTAGTTCTTTTGGAGTTTATTTAGGTATGGATGCTATTAGATGTTATATGATGTTATTACTTCCTTATCGTTGCATATGCTTTTAGTTATGTTTCATTTCCGCTGCAATGTTAGATACATACGCAATGATATAAGTAAGTAAGAAAAAAAACAAGGGTTAAAGGTAACGCGCCGCCTAACGGTAAGGGGCAGGCGTTACACTTCTACGCATTCTTTCAAGCGCTCTGCTCCAAATGCTCCGTGCTCAACTCTCGAGCGCCAACGACAACCCGCGGCTCCGACATTCTAATCTTTCGGTCGTCAGTATAATTTTTGTTAAGTGCTGTATTTTTTAATTCTATATTCGAACTTTAGATTGTAATAATTTTACGTAATATAGAATTGTCCGTCGTAAACTGTCAAAGACCGTGGGCCTTGGAGTAGGAGCTGACTGTGACTCCGAACCAAGTAAAAACAAACGTGTTAGCGTTGTTTTTCTTTTCCGCTGCGTAAACTACTCTAAGTTTTTCCGAAAAATTGTCGACCGATATTCACCCCCCCCCCCCTCTATCGATTCAAACCGATCCCACAGATGAGGATAAATTAGTATTTAATTTTTGTAATTAAATACGGCACCTATTTTGCCGCGCTTTTATTTACTTTCGATCTAGATTTTATGTACACTCTTTTGTGGAGTATAGGATCTATGGATGTAAATAAATAGATTTTCATCTCGTCTTGGAGATTCCTTTAATGGTGCCTTGCGCTTCATGTAGGGAGGAGTGGATGAGGTGGCGACATGACTGATGGCACATTGGAGACTAAAGCCATGATAGTTGGAAAATTTTAGATTTTTTTATTTATTGTTTTAGTTGATGTTCTTGTTGTGCGTGCATGAAAAATCCTCATTATAAATAACTAAGTGGGAGAGGGACCCTAAGGGTCCCGCAGCCTCCATTACTAATTTGACAAGTGATGCGAACAAACTTGCGCGTCGCCTCTGAGTGTCTTCCTCCCCATCGGATGGGCTTATTTTGCAGATCACTGGGTCAGACATGATTATAGAAAATTATTAAGGAGCGTGTGATTTTTCCCATCGGACGACACATAATCCGAGATAATTTTCTTAGTATCGTGTTATGATAAACACTCAGATGCAAATAATAGTATCCTCCCCATCGGAGTCACTACTATTATTTGTAGGGCCGAAGAAGACCAACTATTAATGGGTAAAATCTCCTCTTACAAATGTAGAATTCGTATACGTCCACACTATCGTGACATGCGAAATTCTCGGTGTTTTGAGGTGTTGGTTGATTTCAAATTTATTATTTTGAGGAATCAATATTTTTTGAAATCTAAATTGTGTGATTGTTGTGATTCACAGGTATTTTCAAAATGGATTTAGACCCACTTGATTTGATTCTAAGAGAAAACCAACTTAATGTCACTAACAATAATGATTGGGAATTAAACCTGGACTTTATCTCAATAGCCGAGGAATCCAATAATGTGCTTTTCGAGTTCTGTGCTGAAAAGCCTAGCGTGAATTATGATGAAGAGGAGAAGGAATGTTTTAGGCAGTGGATAAAAGCATATGAGATGGCATAGTGTCATCAACATCAGGCTTTTTCCACTGCTAGTGATATAACGTACAATCTCAAAGAACTCTTCGGGCATCATAATCAGGCCGCTAGGCAAGAGGCCTTGAGGAGCTTAATGATGACCACCATGGTTGAGGGTATGCCCGTGAGGGAACATGTTATCAAAATGATGGCTCAGTTAAATGAGATGGAAATCCTTGGAGCAGAAATCGATGGGGAACCCCAAGTCTATATTATTCTCCAATCTCTACCAAAGAGTTTTGAGTAGTTTCACCTAAGCTACAATATGAACAAACGTACATATTCATTGGTGGAACTTCTGACAGAACTCCATGAGGTAGAAGGGTTTTCTTCTCAGAGTGCACATACTTTCATTGCTCAAGGGGTTTTTACTTCTAAACTGATAGGTAAGAAGAAGAAGAAACAAGTTGGGGCAAAGAATGTGGCTAGATTATAGGGACCTCAAGATGGTGTGAAGAAGCCGAAAGGCATGTGCCTCACGTGCAAGCAATCTGGACATTGGAAGGAGGACTGTCCCCACCGTTAGAAGAATAATTCAGGTATATCTTTTTCTTTTGTAGTTGTAACATGTTTAGTGGTGTTATCTACCAGTACCTGGTGTGTAGATACGGGAGTCACTCATCATGTCTGCAATTCTTTGCAGGGGTTCTAGGAAACCCTACGACTAGCTGAGGAAGAGATCACCGTCTATATGGAAAATGCTATGGATGGATATTCTATTACTTTTTGTTATAAAAGGGGGAATAGAAAGATTATCTGTTCAGGTACATTGATAGGCAATTTGTACACTTTAGAACCAAAATCTCCCACAATGCAAATAGAAGTTAATAGCTCATTATCTAACCAAAATAAGAGAAAGGAACTTTCAAGATGAACCAAATATATCTTTTGTTAGTAATATGAGAGAAGTGTCCTAAGGCAATCGCCTTATGATTGTAATCATTTACTTTAATAAATGAAAATTCACTATTTGAGTATACATGTTCATGTATTTGATTGAGATCATGAACTCATTTACTGAATGTCCGCAATACAATTCACAGCATGAGAGAATTTGTGATGAATTCACAACTAGTTATTATCTCTACATGTGCAATTGTGAAGTATTGAAATTGTCCCTAGTCGATGAATTGATAAATACGGACACTATCAATTCTGTTGAGACTAGCATGGGTTATTCTCTAATCAGCTGATTCTCACTGGCTGGTGACATTGGGATGTCCGGAGATAAACATGGATGCTAGTTAAGGGAACTAGTTCATTGGAGTGACCGACTGTAAAACTTCATATGGTAATCTACATATAGATATGTCAATGAAGTTCTTTCTGCAGCTTAAGTGCGATGTTCCTTTGACTTGCGGTGTTCAAGTCATCTTGGTCATGGAGACTTATACTTTGACATCTTAAGCAAGCATCTCTAAGGAGGTGTGGACCCAGGATGGTTGGGTATAAGCCGAAGTGCCCGAAGATGTTTGAACAGCCTACAAAGTGTTGGGACCGGGTGCATGGTGACAAGGATACGGGTTCGTAAAATTTTGAATTTTTACGTGCAGCGGAAGAATTAGCATAAAATAATTTCTCAAATTATTTTAACCACGTATCTAGCATGCAACCTTATGATGTGTGGACATGATCATAAATTAAAACTTTGCGGAAAAGTAAACTAATTTACTTAGTACCTCGCGTAACTCGAAGTAAGGGACGAGATCCAACCGTGGCGTCCCTTGGAAGCTCCGCCTCTATTCGCGTCCACGCAGAGTTCTCTTCGGGATGACTTCGCAAAGTCACGAGTTTTGTGCCGACGAGAACTACTAGATTCTCTAAAGGCACAACTAGAAGATCAAGAGAGAAGAAAGGAAACTAACCACCAAGTAACGGAATCTAAATTCCGGGAAGGAAGGAGTTGCGATCCGCTTCTTCTTCTTCTTCTTCTTTGGCTCCTCCTTGGTGGATGTTGCTCATGCCAACCCTAGGTTATGTGATGATGGTGCGCTGGCCCTAGGAGAGGTGGACGCCGGCCCTAGGAGGAGTTAGGGGCGCCGGCCCTAGGAGGAGGAGAAGGGGAGAACTACTAGATCTCTTGATAACTCAATTAGGAATTGAAGGCTTGCCTTTGGTTCCTTTATATAGTAGCCTCTCCCTTGCCAAGTCTCCATCTTAACGGAATTTTCATAAGAAATTTATCCTATAAATTTTCTTATGAATTATTCCGTTTAAGCAAAGTTTTATTATAACTAACTTTATAATAAAATAAATACATCTCTCCTTTTATTATGGAATAAATTTTACAAGAAATTTATAATTTTTCATATTATGGAAAAATCAATTCATAATTGATTTTATAAAATTAAAATAAACCATTCCATGAATCATTTTAATTTCTATAAAAAAGAATAAATTTCTATAAACTTCTTTATATAAATTTTTTTATACAAATTTATTTATCCATAATTTATAAAAGAAATCGCGCTAGATTTATTTTATTAATTAAACCAAATTAATTGGTTTCCCCCCCCCCTTGTTGTGGCCGGCCAAACCAAAGAGGGTTGGCACCCTCTTTGGCCGGCAAACCGACCCGATCCCATCGTGAATTAAACTCATTTAATTTGCCCAATAAGCCTTCAAAAGACTTAGCCATTTTAAGCTTCCGTTGCGCCTCTGATTAACTCAGATTCGACTTATTTCTCTTGATCGAAAAATCTAATTTTCAACTCGTTTTAAATCCCATGGATTACTCGTAGTGCGTGTGACTAAATAGGCTTTCGATTTATGTTGGCCGTCTATAATCAACCAATTATAGAACGATCATGAGTGGCACCTAGTAGTACATCATGACCCCTAATTAATCGAAAGATCAACGATTGACCTCAGAAGTAATTCTAAAACCCTTCAGCAGCTCTAATGAATCGTGCCCCATTCCCTTCACCATCTTATACCCTCTTGGTTCAGGACATGGTCTGTGTGTGTCAGTCCCCACTAGGCTGACTACGTCACACCTAGCCCAAGTAGTGTCTTTCTCGTCCTTTGGATTTCTAATTACTCTCATGTATTTAAGAGACTCATACTCTAAACATGACATGCTCTGGCCAGAGGCTTTGAGTAACAATCCGACGATAGGCCTGGGTATACATCTCCTCGCAAGGAGTGGTGAATCCTTTGTAGGTTGTTCAAACATCTTCGGGCACTTCGGCTTATACCCAACCATCCTGGGTCCACACCTCCTTGGAGATGCTTGCTTAAGATGTTAAAGTATAAGTCTCCATGACCAAGATGACTTGAACACCGCAAGTCAAAGGAACATCGCACTTAAGCTGCAGTAATAACTTTCATTGACATATCTATATGTAGATTACCATATGAAGTTTTACAGTCAGTCACTCCAATGAACTAGTTCCCTTAACTAGCATCCATGTTTATCATCGGACATCCCAATGTCACCAGCCAGTGAGAATCAACTGATTAGAGAATAATCCATGCTAGTCTCAAGAGAATTGATAGTGTCCGTATTTATCAATTCATCGACTAGGGATAATTTCAACACTTCACAATTCCACATGTAGAGATAATCACTAGTTGTGAATTCATCACAAATTCTCTCATGCTGTGAATTGTATTGTGGACATTCAGTAAGTGAGTTTAAGATCCCAATCAAATACACAAACATGTATACTCAAATAGTGAATTTGCATTTATTAAAATAAATGTTTACAATCATAAGGCAATTGCCTTAGGACACTTCTCTCATATCACTAACACAAAGGATTCACCACTCCTTGCGAGGAGATGTATACCCAAGGCCTATCGTTGGATTGTTACTCGAAGCCTCTGGCCAGAGCATAACATGTTCCGAGTATGAATCTCTAGGAAACATGAGAGTAATTAGAATCTATTGGACGAGAAAGACATTATTTGGGGTAGGTGTGACGTAGTCAGCCTAGTGGGGACTGACACACATAGACCGTGTCCTGAATCAAGTGGGTATAAGATGGTGAAGGGAATGAGGCACGATTCATTAGAGCTGCTGAAGGGTTTCATAATTATTTCTGAGGTCAACCGTTGATCTTTCGATTAATTGGAGGTCATGATGTACTACTAGGTGCAACTCATGAACGTTCTATAATTGGTTGATTATAGGCGGCCAACATAAATCGAAAGCCTATTGAGTCACACGCACTATGAGTAATCCGAGGGATTTAAAACGAGTTAAAAATTGGATTTTCCAATCAAGAGAAATAAGTCGAATCTGAATTTATCAGAGGCGCTTCGGAAGCCTAAAATGGCTAAGTCTTTTGAAGGCTTATTGGACTAATTAAAAGAGTTTAATTCGTAATGGGTTTGGCTTGGTGTGGCCGGCCAAAGAGGGTGCCCACCCTCTTTGGTTTGGCCGGCGACAATAAAGGAGGGAAACCAATTTATTTAGTTTAAATTATAAAATAAATTAAGCGCGATTTGTTTTATAAAATTATAGATAAATAAATTTATATAAAGAAATTTATATAAAGAGATTTATTTTCATGGAAATTAAAATAAACCATGGATTGGTTTATTTTATAAAATCAATTATGAATTGATTTTTCCATGACAAGAAAAATTTATATAATAAATTTATTCTTTTTATGTAAATTAAAATGAAGCATGGATTGGTTTATTTTATTTTATAAAATCAATTATGAATTGATTTTTCCATGATAAGAAAAATTTATATAATAAATTTATTTTTTTTATGGAAATTAAAATGAACCATGGATTGGTTTATTTTATTTTATAAAATCAATTATGAATTGATTTTTCCATGATAAGAAAAATTTATGATAAATTTTATTCCATAATAAAAGGGGAGACATGGTTGTTTTTATTATAAATAGAGTTATAATAAAAAACATGATATAACGGAATAATTCATAGAAAAATTTATAAAGATAAATTTCTTATGAAAAATTCCGTTAAGAGGAGACTTGGCGATTAAGAGGCTACTATATAAAGGTACCAAGGCAAG
Organism: Boesenbergia rotunda; assembly: GCA_024364735.1. Classification (NCBI taxonomy): domain Eukaryota; kingdom Viridiplantae; phylum Streptophyta; class Magnoliopsida; order Zingiberales; family Zingiberaceae; genus Boesenbergia; species Boesenbergia rotunda. The sequence continues at coordinate 217,144 of JAGFNQ010007297.1, read as the reverse complement.
GCTTGGAAATCAATTCAAGTGATCAAGGATTCTTGCCTAGCCTCTCCTTCTCTCCCTCTCCCTCTCCAAGTGGGCGCCGGCCCTAGAAGATCATCCTAGGGTTGCCGTGAGCCAACTCCACCAAGAAGGCGCCGAAGAAGAAGGAGAAGCGGGTCGCGACTCCTTCCTTCCTTTCCCCGGAATCTTGATTCCGTTACTTGGTGGTTAGTTTCCATCTCTCTCTCTTGATATTCTTATCGTGCCTTTGGAGAATCTAGTAGTTCTCGTCGGCATGAAACTCGTGTCTTTGCGAAGTCATCCCGAAGAGAACTCGGCGTGGACGCGAATAGAGGCAGAGCTTCCAAGGGACGCTACGGTTGGATCTCGTCCCTTACTTCGAGTTACGCGAGCTATTGAGTAAATTAGTTTACTTTCTATAAAATTTTAATTTATGATCATGTCCACACATCATAAGGTTGCATGCTAGATACGTGGTTAAAATAATTTGAGAAATTATTTATGCTAATTCTTCCGCTGCACGTAATTATTTTTTTAAATTACGAACCCATATCCATGTCAACATGCACCCGGTCCCAACAGTGGTATCAGAGCCGGTTAGTGTTCGACATAATCATATAATTGTTTTGCGGAAAACTTTGTCATGATCTCAATTTTGGAAAATTTTCCAATTATGGAAACTTTCCAATTATGATAAATTTTAGATTTAGGAATTTCAAAGTTTGGAAATCCTCATGAAATTTCGCAAACTTTTGAAATATCCTAGTTTCTGAAATTTTATGATAATTGTGAAAACTTCTCATTTATTAAAAACTTTCCAATTTTGGAAATTTCCTATTTTGGAAATTTTCTAATTTTGGAAATATGTAAGTTTTCTTTGTACCAGAATCTTACAATTATTCTGAAAACCTATTATGAAATCTCACAATTTTGGACACTTTCTTTCAAGAAAGTCTAGACAAATTTATGGATCATTAATTGACAATTAAATTCGAATTGGTTTTAAATTATTAACAAAATTCTTTATTTTGGATTGAGCCTCGGGGAGCCGTCCAATTTAAAGTTAGTTGTTGTAATTTAATTTCCCATTTTGAATAAAATTATCATGTTTAATTTGGTTACGCCTCAGGGAGCGGACCAAATTGGATTTACGACAAATTTCTTTTCTTTGGGTATCTGAGCCTAGGGGAGCCACCCTTAGAAAACGATTTGTTATAATTAATTAATCCATGAATAAAATATGTGATCAAATCTTGGAAATTTGATTTAAGAGGTGATTCTCTTACATATTGTTGACTCCAAAATTAATTAGGAAAATGGTTTCCTATAGAGTTTTCATAAATGAGATTTTCATGAAAATAATATGTGGTTGAATTAAGGGAATCTATCTCTTAATTTAATAAGATTTGATTTAGAGAAATCAATGTCTTAAACATATTATTTCCGAAATTGATTATGACAATTTAGGAAATTGTTTCCCAAAACAATTCCTTGAATAAAGTATGAAATTAGAATTAGGAAATCCGGTTCCTAATTTAATTAATGAGACTTGATAAATTAAGTCACATACATACTTTATTAAGGAAATCGTTAGTCATGACATAATTATATGTCATGAATGTGCTTAGAAAAGAAAGGATGAGACCCAAAACCCCTTACAAAATATTAAGGCCAACACCTTCCATTAATATGGTTAGAATCGGAGTTTTGTTTCTCGTTTGGGTTGATGGACACATCCATGCCCGGCTTGAACCTCAACATGTTCAAACCATGGAATTAGTTTATGAATAATATAGTTGGACTCAGAGGTCAATCCTTAGTTTTGGTTGTTGGACACATCCAAGCCTGACTAAACAGTTGAATGAGCTACAACCATATTAAAACTATTTCTTGATTAATGGGTCAGCCTTAAGCTTGGAGCATCGATTTGTTGTGCCACAGCCAAGGTCGATGTAAAGAGAGGTGCAGTTGGGTGCTATGTATAATGTTGCATACTTGTTAATGAGTTAACAACCCAATGATTTATACAAACATTCAATTAGTTGATAGCATAAAGTGATAGTTACATATATATGATATGTAATCGGTATAATTACCTACCTTCATAGCTAAGAATAACTTGATGGTCACAGCCATGGTTGTTCTTATCTATGGTTGGATATCAACCTATTTGGAGAAGTTCCTACGATCTCCCGAATTGATAAAGAGGGTAATTCAATTCGAAAAAAAATAAATAGGATTTAATTAATGTATGTTGATACATTCTTTATCATTCTTCTCATATAAGCTCAATTTGTATTTCTAGGATAATCACTCGATCATGTCTTCTCTGAATTTGCGTTCCATTTTGAACACCAATAAACTGACTGGGCCAAACTTCATGGACTGGCTTCGAAACCTGAGGATAGTCCTCAAGGCAGAAAAGCTTGCTTATGTCCTTGAAGATCAACTTCCCAACCGTCCTCCTGAAAATGCAACTCCAGACCAGTTTCCTGAGTTGCTCAACCTGCTGAAGACTGTAGAGCCTTCTGTGAAGCAGGATCAGAAGACGGTAGTGTTAGTTGGTTCCTCGAAGAAAGGTTCTAAGAGGAAGGCCAAAGAACAGAATAAGGGAAAGAAGAAAAAGGCCAAAAAGACTGAAAAGACCCCAAAAGGCACTCGCCATCACTGTGGCAAGGAGGTTCACTGGCGAAGAAACTGCAAGGTTTATCTTGAGTCCTTGAAGAAGAAGGCATCCGATGCCCCATCTTCTTCAGGCATCTTCATTATTGGATGTCACTCTATTTCCTCAAATACCTGGGTACTTGATACTGGGTGTAGCACACATATATGTGATGACATACTGGGGCTAAGGAATAGAAGAAGACTCGTCAAGGGAGAAGCAAATTTGCGAGTTGGAAATGGAGCAAAGATTGTTGCTGTTGCCATCGAAACATATTTGCTAAAGCTCCCTACTGGACGTGTCTTAGAATTGGATAATTGTTATTTTGTTCCTTCATTAATAAAGAACATTGTATCTATTTCATGTTTGAATGAAAAGGGTTATCATTTAACTTTTAGTAACAATTGTTGTTACATAACTTTAAATGGCATTCTTTATGGGACTGGAACTTTGTGCAATGGTATCTACACGTTAGATTTATCCGGTGACATTTTCAATATCGAAGTTAGCAACAAACGTGCTCGAATAGATAATCGAATAGACTCCTACACGTGGCATTGTCGTTTTGGCCATGTAAGTAAGAAACGCATGACCAAATTACACCGATGTGGAATTTTGGAATCATTTGAACCCGGTTCATTTGATACATGCGAATCATGCTTAAAAGGCAAGATGGCCAAATTACNGAACCAGCTGGCAATAAGTGGATATATGTGGGAAACAATGCAAGAATTGAAGTCAAAGGAATTGGCACTTGCAAGCTCAACCTACGTGGTGGACATACCCTGTTTCTGCATGATGTCCTTTATGCTCCTGAAATTCGACGGAATCTAGTTTCTGTAACTAGTCTTCTTGATTTGGGTTATTGCATAAATTTTTTCAGTCGTTGTGTGGAACTTCGTATTAACTCCGTGTTAATTGGATGTGGTTATGTAATGAATGGTTTCATGGTTCTTGATGTAGAACAAGATATTAATTATGGAATTAATAGTTGTTTTTCAAACATTGCTCTTACTAGTGATGCTAATATTAATGAGGAAGTTTGGCATGCTAGACTAGGACATATCGGACAAGAACGGATGAATAGATTAGCTAAGGAGGGTCTATTGGGCACTCATGCTAAGATTAACCTGTCCATATGTGAGCATTGTCTTGCTGGAAAAGCAACAAGGAAACCATTTGGTAAGGCTATTAGAGCTGATTCACCATTGCAATTAATTCATTCGGATGTATGTGGTCCAATGAATGTGAAGGCTAGACATGGAGGTTCCTATTTCGTTACATTTATTGATGACTTCACACGTTACGTCATGTGTATTTGATTTCTCATAAATATGAAGTATTAGATTGCTTCAAACGTTATTGAACGAAGTTGAGAATCAATTGGATCGTAAGGTTAAAACCTTACGCACTGACCGTGGAGGTGAATATTTGTCTGATCAGTTTAAGACAATATGTTAAGAGAAAGGGATTATTAGACAGCTAACGATCCCTGAACTCCACAGCAAAATGGGGTTGCTGAAAGAAGAAATAGAACTTTCTAGATATGATTAGGTCTATGATGGCTCAAGCTAATTTACCTATTTCCTATTGGGGAGATGCACTATTAGCTGCTACCTGTATACTTAACTGAGTGCCTTCTAAGTCTATTCCATCTACACCATATGAACGTTGGACAGGCAGAAAACCAGATTTGAGTAATCTGAGCCCTTGGGGGTCAGCTGCCTACGTTCATGATAAGACTCACAAATATGGAAAACTAGGACCAAGGGGTAAAAAGTGTATCTTTATAAGGTATTCTGATACTTCTAAGGGTTATGTTTTTATTGGTGAGCAGCAAGATGGAACCATCTCTGAAATAGAGTCTAGAGATGCGATTTTTCTCGAAACTGAGTTCCCAACAAGAGGTGAAGTTGATAAATCGATTCCTCTATTTGCTATAGAGGAGGAGGATATTGTTCCTTTATCAAAAAATCAGGAATCACAGGAGAACCCTGAATCTAGTCTACCCAGTGGGAGTGATTTGCCAGTGAATGAATTAGTTTCAGTTTCTCAACAGTTAAACCTGCGAAGGAGTAATCGCAAGATTATTCCTAAAAGAAGGTTTGACATTGAGAATGAGGCATTAATGATTCTCCCTATTGATGATGAGGAACCTCGAACGGTTGAGGAAGCATTGAGATGCTCAGTTAGAGAAAAATGGAGAATTGCAATAGATGAAGAAATGGAGTCTATGAGAAAGAATCAGGTTTGGGATTTAGTCGATCTTCCTCCAGGCCGAAGGGCTATTGGGAATAAGTGGATTCTCAAAATCAAGAGGAAGGCAGATGGATCGATTAATAGATACAAAGCTCGTCTGGTTGCAAAAGGATATACCCAAATGGAGGGTATTGATTTTGAAGAGACATTTTCCCCTGTTGTGAAGTTTGTGTCAATACGTGTCATTTTAGCTATATTAGCACATTATGACTTGGAATTACATCAGATGGATGTAAAAACGGCTTTCCTTAATGGTAATCTTGACGAGGAAATCTATATGGCACAGCCAGAAGGTTATATTGCTGAAGGCCAAGAGGATAAAGTATGTAGACTTAAAAAGTCTATATATGGGCTAAAGCAAGCGTCGAGACAATGGAACATAAGATTTAATGAAGTCATTTTATCTTATGATTTCGAAATGATCAATGAGGATCATTGTGTATACCTCAAGGAGGATAAAGGAAAGATTGTCATATTATCATTATATGTTGATGATATACTAATAGCTGGAAATGACTTACAGTTTGTGATAGAAATCAAATCGTAGCTTTCATCACAATTTGACATAATAGATATGGGAGAAGCCGAGTACATCTTAGGGGTAAAGATCATTAGAGATCGAACAAAAAGACTTTTGGGTTTGTCTCAAGAGGCTTATATTATTAAGATGTTACAACACTTCAATATGTCAAACTGCAACATTGAACAAACTCCTATAGCGATAGGCATTGTTCTGAGCAAAAGTATGTATCCCAAGACTCCTAATGAAATAGCCGATATGAAGAAAAAATCATATGCCAGTGTCATTGGTAGTTTAATGTACACTATGTTGTGTATACGTCCTGATATCAGCTATGCTGTTGGCTTAGTTAGCCGTTTCCAGTCAAACCCAGGATCGAGACACTGGAAGGCGGTGAAGAGAATATTCAGATATCTCAAAGGGACGGCAGATTATTGTCTCTGCTTTCAAGGATCAAAGTTGAGCCTGAAGGGCTACACAGATGCAGATTGGGCAGGAGACCTTGATGACAGAAAATCCACATCGGGTTATGTATTCTTGCTGAATGGTGGCGCCATCTCATGGAATAGCAAGAAACAGGCTTGTGTAGCACTGTCGACGATGGAAGCCGAATATGTGGCTTGTGCAGCGGCTGTACAAGAAGCTGTCTGGTTAAGAAGGTTCCTGAAGCATTTGAAGATTGCTGAGGATAGTGGGAGTCCCGTTACATTGTATTGTGACAATCAAGCTGCAATAGCTTTTTCCAAGGATCCCAAATATCACAGTAAAGGCAAGCATATAGAAATTAAGTATAATTATGTAAGGGATATTGTGGACAAAAGAAAGGTAGTCCTTGAATATATTCCTACCCGTGCTATGCTTGCAGATCCTTTTACTAAGCCATTGACTAAAGAGTCATTTTTTGGTTTTGTGAAGTCTTTGGGACTTCGTAAAATGTAACACATTGTAAAACAATCAAATATATGAAAGTGTCATGATTTATTCAGTGTATATTGGTGTTACATTTTGGATAAAGTCTCGATAAGCATGTTGGCAGATTGAGATTGGTCCACTCACATGGACAATCATCTCTATTTGTTGAGTATAAATAGAGGTAAGACTATTACTTATGGGATAGCTTATGTAGCTATAAATAGAGACATACTCATAAGTTGGAGTCGCCTTGATTTTGTATCAAGATTGATCGGAGTAAATGAACCCACCATTTACTGAATCTGCTTATAGCCAAATAGGAATTCATAAGTTGAATTCAGGATTAGACATTAGGTATGTCTAGATCAAATCTGTACGATGTTAATTTTGAGAAAACATGCACTCTTTTGTTAAAAGAGAAAAACATCGTAGCATGTGATTCATACCACATGTGCTATAGCGACAATAAGGGTAGTAGGAGAATGGATCCCTGCTTCTCTACTATGTGAGACCCTTGAGATTATAAGTTAATCTCAGATTTACCCTATGTGACTATTTAGTTGTCTGCTTGAAATTTTAATCAGTGTCTGCTACCTTAGCATGTATCCTATTGGCTATGGATGATTCGGTCTATGGAGCATAACTAGGAAAGCAACTGATTAAAATGAATAGATTCAAGCTAAATAGGAAGACTAAGAGAGATTTACATCATTGACACTTATTCACTGGTCGACCAATTACATTTTTTGTTGAGTACTTAAAATGTGATTGTGAATAATTGTATTGAATGGAAATACTGAACATGCTCTTGACTTAATGGTCATCACGAGGGATTAGAGATGTTCATATTGATGTAAATGATTTAGTCTGGGGTAAAAGCAAGTGATTGATGTCTCTGATTCATGTGATAGAGCGACTAAGTAAAGTGTAACAACTTTCTTGGTATTGATCGCTCAGAGAGCAGCTAACTTAAGTGTCACAACTTTCTTAGCAATGATTGCTCAGTATGCTTGCTGTCGCATGAATCATTTTCCCTAAAGTATGAATTGGATGATCTATTAGTCTATGTGACTATATGATCTTTGTGACCTGATTCTTGTATTAGTCTATGTGACTATATGGTCTTTGTGACCTGATTCTTGTATTGATCTATGTGACTTGACTTGGACGAGTGGGAGATGTTGGAAGTGGGAGACGTGGGGAAGTTACCCACTTCCCCACGTCCCCACTTCTCCCCCTCCCCCTTGCTCCTTACTATAAAAAGGGGGAAGGGGGGGTGCGTCCAAGAGGTGCAAGAGACAAGAAGGGAATCGAAAGCATCCGAGGAGCTTTCGGCAACGAATTTTCCACAGAGGAAAATTGCGTCGGAAGAGGGATTTGATTTGTGGACGTTGAAGGACTTTCCGACCCGTGATCGTTCTTCCGACGACAAGCGCGAAGAACAACGAAGGACGCGTTGAAACCACTGTAAGTGTTTACCGTTTTTCAATATCGTAGATTCGTTCACGATTTCATGCATTAGAATCTACATTGGCCTCTATCGACGGCACCGGTCCTACAAGTGGTATCAGAGCCAGGTCGCTCTTCACCGGACTAACCGCCGACGGAGCAACGACGCCAGGAGTTGAGGGGGAGCCCAGGGGTGAATCAGGTATAATTTTTTTAATGTCTGTATTTAAATTACATATTATATGCTTCACGTGCAGGGAGAGAGGGCACTATAAAAATCAGTGCCCTACTCGTAAAAATCGATCCTCACCGGCGGCAAAGGAGGCACCAGCGCCAGGAGCCCGGAGAGACAAAAGTCACGTACGATGTTTTCCAGTTTCATCTATCTCAACATCTCAATTCAAATCTTAACTTAGTGCTCCCACAGACTATGCCAATTTGATCTTGCCTAAGAACAAACCACCAGCGAGTTGACGTTGATGTTGACTTTGCCGTCAATCACCGAGGAACAACAAGGACTAGTTGTAGAGAAATCTGCCAAAGCTTGGAGAGAAGTTAACAGGAAGGAGAGGGTTAGTATGATGACCAGGGGTTCCCAGTATAGGTAGTCTGAAGCTCAAGTAAGTCTCCTAGTAGGGGAGAATGAAGAAGAAGAGTAGTGGTTTAGAGTTTCTGGAAGTCTAGATGTGTATACACGTATCTGTGCCCGTAAGAGCGGGTGACATTTTACAGAGTTATGACTATGCTTTCACGTTCTCTACGTGCTCAAAGATCCCCTCTTGTGTAGCCCATGTTTCATGAAATAAATGACTACGTTGCTTATCTCTTTCGGAGAAAACGGCTACGTTGTTTGTATATTCCGCTAGCGATGGTACAGATACGAAGAATGCATGGAGTCAGGAGCGGCGTGGAGTCGGGAATGATTCAGAGTCAGGAACAACACGGAGCCGAGAGCGACGTGGAGTCAGGAACACCACGGAGCCGAGAACGACACAGAGTCAGGAACAACATGGAGCTAAGAGCGATATAGAGTCGGCATAGAGTTAGGAATAACACGGAGCCGGGAGTGGCGTAGAATCGGGGACGATTCCAAGTCAGGAACAACATGGAGTTGGGAGTGGCACAAAGTTAGGAACAACACGGAGCAGGAGCGGCACGGAGTCAAGGTCGATTCTAAATTGAGGAACATGAAGCCAGGAGCAACGCGGAGTCAGGGAGTGACTTGGAGCCGACTGCGACGTCGAGTTGGGAACGATACAAGTGGAGATCAATCTTTTGTTGACTTTAACCATCACCTCAATAAGACTATTGACTTTTTCTTAATCATATGTCACACTCTAATTATTTCTAATATCAATAATTAAGACTAACGCATCTGATTGATTTAGAATTTAGACAGAAAATTTAAGTAAGAAATAATTATAGTATAATACGAACAATATTAAATAATACTGAATAATATTAGAGGATAGTTGAATAATAATTATATAGGACTGTAATAATAAAGTGAGATACCCTTTGAAAAAAATTAAAATGGGACACCTCTAATTATTTGACAAAACAAGGCGCCTTTGGATTGTTGACCAACTTTTTTTTATACGAATCGGAAAGAAACTATTACACCCTATTTGGAAAGGAAAGAATTGAAATTCTTTTGGGAATTGGAATTTAATTCCATTCTTTAATAGCAATTTTTAGGAAAGAATGTTTAGAAATTGAATTCCAATTCCTTTCAAACCCCTCAAAACAAATCACACCTAAATACATAGAACTATTAAATTCAGAAAGGGTTGGGTAAAGTTAAAATATAACAGATCACACTGTCCAATAATTATTATTTTTGTTTATTTGATGTGGTCAGGAAAATGTAAATCTATCAAAAATTAAATTTAAAATTAAAGTTAAAATATAACAGATCACACTGTCCAATAATTATTATTTTTGTTTATTTGATGTGGTCAGGAAAATGTAAATCTATCAAAAATTAAATTTAAAATAAATATATGAATTCTGTTTTTAAAAATTTAAAAAGTAAATTTATATTTACAGAAATGTAAATTCGCAGAAAAGGAGAGAGACAAGGAGAGAGAGGCGGCGAGGTTGTGACCCTAACCATCGCTCTCCTCCTCTCGTCGTTCCTTCCGGCCCCCGATAGCATCTCGCCTCCCGTCTCTCTCGCCGTCGCTGCGTAGCTTCGGATCTCGCATCCGTTTCGATCCCACGCATAATCGCTGCCAACGCCGCCGCCGCATCCATCGCCGCCGCGCAGCCGCCAGGCCCTAGCTATCGAGGTGCGAACCCCTACCCCTTTCGGCTCCTTATCCTCCGCTTACACCTCCACAACCTCTATCCGATGGCTGTTTATCTCTGAAACCGAACGCATAACGTGTAACCTTTCTGCCCGATTGTTAGCTCGGCAATCGGAAATCGCGCCTTAAAACTGTTTCTCTTGGTTTGGAAGCCGAATGTCGATGAGCTGGCTGAGAAGGGGATAGCGAAGAGCTCTCGAGCTTTGTTTGCCAATTGGGTCTTGATGTTAGCTTGTGGTTTGTTGGTTTCATCTTTCTTTCCTTCGAATCCGTTCATCGTTACGCGCTTATCTATTGCCGACTACAGCATCTCTGGTGAAATTGTGTGCGATCACGTATGCAATATCCTTAGGCTCCGTTCAAGTTTCAGCGGCTCCTTTCTGTCGGTGCAGTTCTTAATCTCCCTATAAGGACCCAGGTTGATGGATTCGGTATGAGCTGAGTTTGTGTTGGGTAGAGTCAATCGCTTGATTTCTTGTGGATTGCGGGCTAGCAAGCTGCAAGATAGGGACGGGATTTGAAGAGGGAAAGGAATAACGAGAGATATAATATAAAATGGAGGCAAAACAGTGTTGTTGTTGCTGCTTGTGTGCAGCTTTTCTTCTTATATCCAGCTTGTTGTCTTTGTTGGTGGATCACTGCAGCGGAGTGGGTATTGTTGGTGTATGGGCAACGTGGATCATGGCTATGTAATTACTTGATACACCCTTTCAAATTTGGTCGAGGCAGCCATTTGGGAAGGTCATCACTAACGCATAATCATTGGTCGTTGAGGCACCCTTTTGGGTTTCAACACATTATTTCGAATAAATTGTAATGCGAGGCAAGGGTTGAACCCTTTTTCTAAGAAGATATTATCTCTCTTAGGCATTTACCAATTATTTTTCAAGATACAATGATCTTTGATTCAAAACAAGAGCACTCCAAATTTTGAGTTATGATGAACTTTGATATCTTAGAACTTTTAGAGATGAGAAATGAGAAGAAGAAAAGGATCAAGGGGTATTCTCCAGAGATAAAAATTAACCAAGAGGTATAAAGTCACTTCTTACAACCCTTATGATTTTGAATAGTGTCATACAACTGTTGTGCCATAGTGTCGTTTGATGTTGCACATATATAGTAAGCAGAGGAGGGTGGAACCGTCTTTTGTAATTGCAATTATTATTTTTTCTTTCTTTGAACAATATCGAAAAGTGACGCTGAAGGTTGAGTGTGACATGCAAGGGTCATGGAGAAGAGCATTGGAGCAGGTTGGTGATGGAGGGTTGTTTCAATGCGAATGGCATTGATTGTGGATTTGGTGGTTGCCGACGATGCACATGGGTGTGCAATAGATTAATCATGTGAGGGAACTATGTGGGTGAGCCGTAGTGTTCTACACATGTGGCATGGCGTCGAGGTTCCATTTGTGATTCAAAGGAACCTATGTTGTGGAAGTAGGGGGTTCCCTTGGATCTAGAGGGAGAGCTAACACAACATTGAAAGGAAGGGAAGGTTTGAGCAATAGATCGCGAGCCAAAGGTGTGGAACGTTGGGACTATTTGCATAGTAGGAGAGGTTGTTGTGAGTGATGGTGTAAAACGGATACGATGGCGATTAGGGGATCAATGTGAGAGTAGTAACCAGGAGAGAGGGAAGAAGTATCAAACGGAATCAACTTTCAACTCTAATACCACTTGGTGTGGTATTATGGACAAGTGAACAAACCTCACGCATAGGAAAGCTCTTATAAAGAGAAAAATAAGTGGAAAAATTATTATTATAGTAAGATGATAACCACAGGGACCTTGAACTTTTTTTATAGATCCAATTCTAAAGCAAATGAGGAAATAAATAATCTAGATAATAAAACATTCTAGATTATAATTGGGAATACAATTATTATTGTTTACCAAAATAGAAAATGTGATTGTTCTAAATTACTACACTACAGAAATCAACAATGACAACCAAACTTTTATCCCACTTAGTGGGGTCGGCTATATGAATCATCCTATGCTATTTTGCTCGATCCTCTACTATATCGTCATTTATATTTAAATGAATTTTATGTTGTTTTATCGTTACTAACTAAATTTTATTTTGTCAATCTTGAATTATTCTCTAATTTGTTTCTTTTAATTGCAAATATGTCTTTCTTGAATTATTATTCAATTTATTTCTCTAACTTTATTTCTTTTTTGCGCTATTTGTTTCCTTGTCTGAATTACCATTGTTTGCTAGGACATTGTCTTCCTTTTTTGATCCTTATGTTTGTGGGATTGTCTGTGTTCATATCTCAGTGTTGGTATTTAGTTGGGCATCATTTACTCTTAATATTTCATTTTGATTTCTCTGACGTATGTTTTTGTTGGTGGGAAAATAGTGGGCGTATCAGTATTTTTGCTGCATTATGTCCATTTCTTCTGTTTGTAGGTTTTTGGATTCCACATTTTGCTATTGCTGAGGTTCATGTTCTTATTCTTGTACTTGTGAGTGTTTGATTTCTTTTCCAGACCATGGTTTTGTTTCCTGACAATGTCATGGAATTGATTATTGGATCATGCTTAGAATGCTGCTCACTTTTGCTATATGTTGATTCTCTAGATACATTATTTGTTTTAGCATATGTACTTTTTGGCAAACTGGTGGTCTAAACGGAGAAAAAACACTATAACTTAAGTTCTAAAACTGAATTGAAAACATAAAATTGGATGGGATGAAGAAAATTTCAGTAGTTAATGCAGGGTGGCTTCTTCATAGTGTTTTTGTGCTTGCATATCCGTTCGATATTGTCCTATTAGTAACAGGATGGTAAAAGTATACAGGTGATGTATTTATTATATTTACATCATGATATTCCATTTTAATCTTTTAATTGTAAAGACAATTTTTTTAATTCAACAAAATGTTTAAAAAAGCAAAATGTAAGTGCTATTGGCTTTAATTTATTTGGTTATTTAAGTCCATGCTTAACTAACATAACCTCCTAAGAGTTGATTAAGCTGAATGGTTATATGTTTCGGATGGTAGGAGTGGTTTCTTCCATGTTGTTTTTCTTATTAACTAAATCTGATTCCATCTATGAAGTCAAATGTATGCACTTTGCACTATGATGAAGCTGCATAATGATCCCAGTTGAATACCAAATAAATATTTATTGAGAGATTTATCCCTTTGATATGCCAAACTATAGCTCATCTCACAGAGACAACTTTGTGATTAATTTTGCTTTTGATATTCTTGACAACTTTCTTGAGAGGTTTATTCCTTCTATCTGTCAAAATAACTTGTATGTCCAGATTTTTCCTTGTCTGACCAAGTTTTAAGCTTAAGTCAATGGAAGTTTGTATTCTTTATGTTGCCACACCTTATTAGGCTACTAAGTGTGAGACGACCAAATAGACTGAGTCTTCAATATCCTCTTCAGTGTCATACATTGTGAATTTTCTCCTGTATTCTTAGTTCCTTGCAGCAACAACTCTATTTTCTGGGTAGGATGCTACTTGTTTCTTTTCATTTGAGGATATTTCTTGTCTTATGATAATTCTTCACATAGGAGTAACTTTTTTGTTAACTTTTATATATCATCATTCATGAGCAACAATTGTCCATATCTTTCTGCAGGTTTATCAAATTTAGATGGAAAAACATCATATTGATAGCGGGCTTAATACTTCAATCAAAGTGAGTAATGCATCAGATGCAACACATAAAGAAAAAAATTCTTGTTCTGATGCTGAGAGTAGTTCAGAGTGTGAAAAACAAGAGAAAATTGAGGAACTTGCTATTTCCCGGACTAATGATATATTTATTTATAGACAAGATGTTGTCAAATCCAGCAAGCGTGAAGATTTTCTTGGAATTGTTGTAGAAGTGGCAGGTGATTCAGACTCAGAGGATAGCATCTCAGATGATGATGACAGTGAAATGGATGAGGAAAAGGTTGATGTAGGCAATGGTGGAGGCGACAATGATAATGATAATACTAACAATGATGGTGATAACATCAATTGTCTTCCAAATGGACAAGTTAGAATAACTTGGAGCGATGGTTCTGAGACAACAGAAAATACTAGTGATATTGTGGTAGTAGACAGAAGTTTTCTGCATGGTGATATTGTTACTTCTGCCATTGATCCAACAGGACAATTAGGGCTTGTTGTTAACATCAATATCACAGTTGAGTTACTTTCTGCAGATGGTGAGGTGATAAAAAATGTTAACTCTAGAGATCTAAAACGTATAAGGGAATTCAGCACTGGTGATTTTGTTGTCTTGGACCTTGGCTTGGCAGAGTTGATGAGGTGTTAGATAATGTGACTGTTCTGTTTGATGACGGATCTGTATGCAAAGTAGTTAAAGCTGACCCTTTGCGACTGAATCCTGTTCTGAAGCCAGTTGTTGATAATGCAGATTGTCCATACTATCCAGGCCAAAGGGTTCGTGCTGTTTCTTCGGCTGTTTTCAAAACTTCTAGATGGCTTTCTGGCTTGTGGAGATCTAACCGTCTTGAAGGCACAGTCATCAAAGTTCAGACAGGCTCAGTGGTTGTCTATTGGATGGCTTCAGCTTATCTCGGTGTTGGCACTAGTTCAACTTCCGCACCTGCCGACGAGCAGAATCCTAAGAACTTGACTCTGTTGTCTTGTTACACACACGCAAACTGGCAATTAGCAGATTGGTGTCTCCTGCCATCTTATCAGCAATTATCATCTTCTGCTGATAGCATTCCAATAAACAGTAAAATGAAAGAAACTGTGAGCGATTCTATATCTCATTTTGAGGAAAATCAATCGAGCTCTTACATATTTGATAAAGTATCCCCAACTGGTTCCAAATTAGAGGCAACAGATGACTGTTTTCTGGTCCACTCTAGCCATTGCATAAACTCTGATATCCCTGATTCTCAATGCATGCTTGGACAAGATATTGATGCATCTTCTGAAGTTAGTTCCACTTCCAAAGAATTTCATGGGCATTCCCAGTCTCAAGGTGAAGATGACTTGAATGTCAATTTAACAGCTAAATTAGGCCAGGTAGATGGAACTGAAACAACAGATTTTCCTGAAAAATTCTCATGCAGTAGTTCTTCCATTTCAAAGGAGGCTGCTCATGAAAGCTGGCCAACATACCGTAAAAATCTTCGAAAAGTCTTTTTTAAGAGAGAGAAGAAAGCTCGAAGAAGAAATGATAACTTTGAAAGTGCACTTTTCATTATAAACACTGTTACAAAGGTTGATGTGGCTTGGCAAGATGGAAGAAAAGAATATGGGCTGCAATCAACATCATTAATTCCAATATCTACACCAAATGATAATGAATTTTTTCCTGAGCAGTATGTGGTTGAAAAGGCGTCCAATGAAGAAGATGGTTCTTTTGAAGCTTGTCGCATAGGAGTAGTAAGAGCTGTGAATTCTCAGGAGCGAACGGTATGCGTAAGATGGCTTAAACCTGTGAGCAGACCAGAAAACTTAAAAGAGTTTATGTGTGAAGAAATTGTTAGTGCTTATGAACTTGATCCTCATCCAGATTATGATTACTGCTATGGTGATGTTGTTGTACGCTTGCCCACAACTTCTGATGATTCCACAAAATTTGAAATTCCTATCAAGGAAGAGGGAAATCAACTTGATACAGAAGTGATATCAGTTGATTCAAAGAAAGAATACAGAGATGCTGACAAAGATACTCTGGTCCAAAATTATGATGTTTCTGAGAACAAAATCAGTCTATCATGGGTTGGAACTGTGATTGATCTCCAAGATGGTGACATTGAAGTTAACTGGGCTGATGGGATGATCTCAAAGGTACTTGATGTAGCACATGAGGACAAACTAAGCGAACCAACCTCTTGAAGAGAGAAACCCTCACATAGAAACAAATAATTTTTTTTTTAATTCAAAACATGAAAATTATTTGGACTCTATAGACCACTTTACTAGACTCAATTCTAATGAAAATTTAGAAATAAAGAACTAAATCAATAAACACGCTAATGCTATAAATCATAATATTGAGCACGCAATTATCCCTTTACCAAATAAGCAAAATTTAGTAAACAACAAAACTCAAATTAAAATTCACTTGAACCCGAATTATCCTCTAATTTGTTTCCTTTTCTGCAGTGGTACTTCTCTTCCTTGGAAACGAATTTGTCTAATTTTGATGCCATCCTGTGTTTAACATAAATTCCAAATCTACAAGTTTTTGTAAATGTTCATATCAATATTATTATAACTTGTTCTATCATATTGTGTTTTAGGTAGGTCCTCAGGAAGTTTATGTTGTTGATCAAGATGATGATGAAGTTAGTGATGATGGTGCCAGTTGGGAAACAGTTGATGAAAATGAGATGGATGTACTTGATGGGACTGAAAAGGTTGATTTCTCTTATGCCTAAGTTCATCCCTGACTTGTGAATTCTTTTCTTTTTCCTGTTTCATGTTTGAGATATTTATTTGTTCCATGCTAGGATGCTGATTTACCTAATCATAATGACAACACTATTCAAAAAGAACAGAGATCTGAAACATCACAAGAAGATATTACCGGCGGACGAAGTGGGCCACTAGCAGTACCTCTTACTGCTCTTGATTATGTGACAAAATTTGCTACTGGGCTGTTTTTTCGAGCTAAAAAACAGTTGAATGCATTTGGTTCAGATCAGATTGGAGGAAATGATGCAGAATGTGAAATGGATCTTGCTGCTTCTGCAAGCACAGCAGATGTGGAGGATGAGAATAAAGTTTCTGATGTTTCTGACTATACTATTACTCAAAGCACACATCAGAATTCAGAATTAATGGATAATCAAGAGGCAGTAACTGAGAATGTGGAAATAAATATTCATTACCCTTTGGTTCAACCAGCATCAATAGGACCAGATCTTGACAGTAGAACATCATATGATATGGATGACCCATATAATTTCAAGCACTTTGATGTTGCTGAGAATCCTTCCGACCATCATTATCTTGGTGATGCCGAAATGGTAATTGATTTTTTATCAATTGTATGCTCATTTTGAGGCAAAATTTAAATATATTTCATTGTTATATTTTGTATGTATCTGCTGTACTAGAAATCTGATGCTATCTAATTCTTCATTCTTGTGTCTGGATACATGACTAATGATGCTATATTTTTTATATGTAAATTTTGTTGCTATCTTGATCATATTTGACAAAATGCAGTGTAGTGGTCAAAGGAAGTGGGTTAAAAAGGTTCAGCAAGAATGGAGTATTCTCGAAAAGAACTTACCTGGTAAGTGGATATGACTGAATCAGCATACTGATACAGTAATTAGACATGCAACTTCAAATTATTACACTTATGTTTACAGATGCTATTTATGTTCGAGTATTTGAAGACCACATAGATCTAATGAGAGCTGTGATAGTTGGAGCCAGTGGAACACCATATCAGGATGGTCTCTTCTTCTTTGATTTTCATCTCCCTTCAGAATATCCTGAAGTTCCACCGGTAACTGTTATATTGTTATCTTCTTCTTAGGTCCAATAGTTAATGTGTCTTAAATGACTAACATTCAATTTACTCGATATGTCTTTGTTTCAATGATTCCTCTGAACTAATCAAAGATAGGTCATGTTCATTCAACTTTCAATTTGTTTTGACTTCCAGAGTTCTACCTCCATTGTTAATTCGTCTTTCTATTGCAGTCTGTATATTACCATTCTGGTGGTTTGCGGATAAACCCAAATTTATATGTGGATGGAAAGGTTTGCTTAAGCCTGTTAAATACATGGACAGGCAAGGGAAATGAAGTATGGGATTCATCATCTTCCAGCATTCTCCAAGTCCTTGTTTCATTACAGGGGTTGGTTCTCAATGACAAGCCGTACTTTAATGAAGCTGGTTATGAAAAGCAAATTGGAACGGTTGAAGGGGAGAAGAATGTCATACCATACAATGAGAACACATACCTAATGAACCTGAAATCAATGATGTTTCTTTTGAGAAGACCTCCCATGGTAAGTTCAAGAGACATGACGATTTTCTTTTCCTTTTCCTTGTATGTCATTTGTTTACACGCCTTCCAGTTTCAAACAAATTTTCTTGTCAATTTTATTTGATTATTAGTCAAAAGATAGACCAATTGTTTTTGGAAAAACAACCTGATTCTTGACAACTATATTTGGATGTGTCTTCAAATGATTTCAAGCAATAAGAATTAAAGATTCTAGTTTTGCCAACTATGTGAGCATACAGACATGCTCTTAATTGAACAGAGAAACTCAGGAAATTGTATCACTTTGCACCTTAGTTATTTTGGGGTTTTGAGAACCTGCGTTACTAAAATTCAGATTCGCAGGCATTTAACATAGGGATCTAGATGTTAACATCTCATTTTCTAAGGTATTTATATGTGGATAACAGTGAGTATTGATGTCAAACCAATGGTGAAAAAAATCCAGCAAGCTGAAACCAAGGATGAAATGATAACTTATAAGATATGAGAACTTGTATGTACAGCCACCAACTGATGTTAGTCTAATGTTAAGCGAGCTAGATCTGAAGCATTTTCTGCAATGTGCAGAAGTCTGAATGTATATAATAGTACTGTTGGGTGGTATTTGGGGTCCCATCCAATGAGATGTGAGAACACCTGATGGTCAATACAAAAATACTTATGGATAGCTGAAATGATTAATTATATCATAAAATGAAAACCGACTATAGTTGAAGTGGACCTCAAGTGTTAAAATGTTCTATGTTTGACAAATACATGACAAATTAAACGTCTACTATATATATGTATAAAATGTTTTCATTAATGATAAATTATGTAAAATTTTATAAGTCTTAAGCCTGTTTTATATAGAACACATACCTTTGTGGAAGGAGATTCTAACCCTTGCATGCTTGGAATAATATAATATTAGAATATGTTAACATATAAAATTGTAATAAATATTGCACCTACAATTTCTCACATCACTCTTTTATTCTTGTGCATTTAGTTTCTTATCTGTTCTTTTATGTTATTGATGCAGCATTTTGAAGACTTTGTTAAGGACCACTTCCGCAGACATGGTTATTACATTCTTAAGGCTTGTGAGGCTTACATGGCAGGATGCATGATCGGCTCCCTTACTACTGATGGATGCTCGACAGAGAAGAGCCAGGAGCATTCTTGTTCAGTAGGTTTCAAGTTAACACTCGCAAAAATCTTGCAGCGGCTGATACCCGCATTCGAAGAAGTAGGAATTGACTGCTGCCAATTCAAGCATCTACTCAAATCTGAAAACCCTCCAGAAAGTTAAACAGACAGATGATCTTTTTCTTTTGTGGTTTGTTTCGACAGTATTTGTGGTCATGGCTCAATTTCGAGGGAACAATTGGCGTCTAACTTGAAGATTGTTCCATAAAGCATTTAGGAAACAAATTGTCAGATGCCAGTATCATTTGTGGCAGTTTTTTTGGCCAAATCACTGCGGTTCATTTTATTCATTTACAAAACTATAGATAGAGCCTTATATAGAATATACACTCGATTCCTTCATGCAACATTCAATTGCAACAGTAGCAATCGTATACCTAGTGATTAATTGATGTTGGCTCAGTTTTGCAGAGTTCAATTTTGAGTATGCTAAATATTTGTATGGAACTGTAAATGTGATCGTCTTAAGAAAAGTGCAGTTATCAGATTTGTTTTCGTAAAGATATATTTTTTGTCTTTTCTTTGTAATTGCTACTCAATATATTATTATATCGATTAACTCACTCATCTCTATGCTAAATAGTTATTATTAATTTTGTTAAAAATTTTCACAACCTCCGAATCGCAATCCTTGCAACCTGTCGCCGGCCAGTAGGCGACGCCATAACAATTCTGACCTGATCGATCTCGCGGCGTTGTTTAATTAGAAAATCAAGGTGGCTCAAACTTTCTGCTCGCTGTTATATTGGATTCGACGCCAGCGTGGACTGTAGCACACAAATGTTAAGATTGTTGGGGTTGTTTAATGATCTCAATTTTTAATCAGACAAAATAATTCGTTAAACGTGTAATTTTTTTTATATGTAAAAGGTCGCTGTATTAATGGTAATTTACTTAGGTAGATTTTTGAATTTATTGAAGGTAAGTTAATTTGATATTTATTAAGGAGCCTTTAAAATTATAGATTCTTCCAATTTTAACTCTACTATTAAATTTATCATTTTCTTCTCTTCTCTTCTCTTTCCTCACTCCCTCTGTGCATGTATGCATCAATAAATATTTATAGACATGATATCAACATGATATAATATTAATAAAGTTTATACTAACGGTCAAACTCATATTTAAATGAATGACAAATAGGTTAAAGTTAAGTTTATTTTCTAACTTTATTACCGAGTGTGTAAATTGAAAGACTTAGGACCTGATACTAGGTTGAAATCCAGGGTGGTTGAGTCTTGGCAGGAAGTCTAGTTGGGTCTGCGGGGCCTAACAACTGGCTGAAGCCCAAGTTGGTGGAGACTTGACATGAAGTCTAGCTAGGTCTGCGGGATTTGATAGTTGATTGAAAACTTAGTGGGTTAAGAAGCTAAGTAAATCTGCACAACATAAGTGAGGTAAGTCACTGGAGGAGTAAATTTCGGAGAGGACGAGTTCCCGTGGAACTTTAGGCGCAGTCCAACTTAGAACCATTTTGGAACTCTAGGTTGAGGCCTTTGACTAGATCATGGTATTAGGAAGACAAGGTCTATTTAATACTAAACTTGTTTAGTCCATTTTTATACTTATGCTAACCTTATCTTGCTGGGAATATTTTATTTTGGCCTACACATTTTGTAGGGTTTAAATTGTAAAATTTAGCCTTGGAGGAATAGTGCTCGCGGCCCTCAGTTAGGACTGGAGGTGCCTTTAAGGAGCTGAAGGTGCCTCCACGAAGATGCCGCTGAAGATAGAATTTCGACAGTCCAAGACGCCTCAGTTGGGAACTAAGGTGCCTCACTTCAAACCTGAGACGCCTTCTAGAGAATAAGCAACGATGACATGGGCTTGGATCTTGATAGAGTTTGCTGGATCTAAGATATCTTAGTTTGGAATTGAGACGCCTCACATCAAACCTGAGGAGTTTTCCAGAGGATAAGTAGCGACGGTGTGGGCTCATATCTAGATAGAGTTTACTGGATCTAAGGCGTCTCAGTTTGGAACTGAGGTGCCTCATGTCCTTTATAAGGACTCTCTTGTCGAGAACTCATATGATCAATTAACATTCGATTCTCAAGCTCTTGCGATAATCCTGCTTCCACATCTTCTTGCTGCGGCCCTGCTTCTACTTGACTATGTCCAACCGTTTAGAAGACTGACATCAACACACTAGCCCGATCGAGATTCCTCTAAAAGTGTTGGGTGACGAAAGCTTTTAATTGTATTCATTTAATATACTTGTTCCATGATAGTGTAGAGTGTTACATTAGTCTTATCTCTTATATTCGACTATTTTACTGGAGTTTCTGATAGAGTGATTAGTGGATTGTCCGTTAAAAAAGTCTAAGGGGCTGGTGGCTTGGAGTTGGAGTCGCCGAAGGCTCCAAACCAAGTAAAACCCTTGGTGTTCGCGAGCTTATTTTTTATCGCTTTATTTTCCACCGCACTCGATTTTATAAATATGAAAAAGTGTTTATTTTTAAAAGTCAAGTGATTCACTTCCTCTCACTTGCAATGATCCTACATATAATTCATATTAAGTTCAAAGTAAAATTTAGAATCGATTCTTTCCAAAATAGTTTAACACCTTTGGAGAAGTCAACATACGCAATAGAGGGTACTATTGGACTCGTTACAGCCTTAGAACTCCACAAGAGATTAAATGGATTCGATCGGATATGTCTAGGTCAAAAATCACTGATGGACCTGAGGTTGTAAAGAGTTCAAATATGCCAACCATTGTTTATTTCATCTTTTCCGAAGGTATTAAATTGAAATAAAGAAGAACCGATAAAAAACCCCAGGCTTGATATGGAATCATATCAAGCTAATGTGGGCCTGATATGATTCCATATCAGACTCATGTGGGTCGGATATGATTCCATATCAGACCCAACGTAAGCTTTTTATTTATTCATTCTTATTTTAATTTAACACCTCCGGAGAAGCCGAAGTAAACAATGGATAGCATATTTGAACTCCTTACAATATCAGAAATCCATAGGAATTGAAACGGATACAATCGGAGCTCTCTAGGTCCATGAGTGAGTTTTGACTTAGACATGTCCAATCGGACCTAGTTCATGTTCATTACGTATTTCGACTGGTCCAGAGGTGTTAACTATTCTGGGAAGAATTGATTTTAAACTTCACTTTGGGCCTGATATGAATTATATTGTGTTCATATCATACCGATGAATATTTATGCATGCATTTAGAGAGAGATGAAAGAGAAGAGAGAAAAGAGGGGGGAAATTTAAATTTGGCAGGAGGGTTAAAATAAGTAGAACACAATTTTGTACGTTTTTGGTAAATGTTAAAGTAATTATGCCTTTTGAAAAATTTGGAAACCTACGTACACCTTTTGATAAATTACCCTATATTAAAGTACTAAAACAAAATGATCATTGTAATTTATTTATTTATATTTAGTTAAGAGGCGATGATATTGAACTGTCTTAAATTAGCATTATCATCTTTTATTCTAATTATTGGATCAATGTTGCCCACATAGGTTCACACAATTAGTACTTATATAGGTAGTTTCTCCAATAGGTCTTGGATCAATTCTTAGTCGGTGCAAAATATCTCGTTGGATGTTTGACCTCTCTCATACAAAGGGCCGTTGAGTTAGAGCAAATGTCTCTCGTGATTTATCCCCTTTCAGAGAGGATAGGCCACTTAGGGGCCTCTAAGGTGACAACTTCATCTTTCGTTTCAATTATTGACTTTATTTTAAATCTTTTACGGATAGGCCATTTCAAATTTAAATTCTGAATGTTCGGATGGATTTTGACTTGTTCAATAATATTCATATTGTAAGAGTTATGATTTTATATTTGTTACAATGTATATTTAATCTATTCAATAATATTTATTTTATAAAAATAGATCCGCTACTTTAACGACCCCCTAGAGCCGACCCTATGGATATAGAAGGAAGTTCATGTAGATACACAAACAACAGGTGCATGGTGGGGCCGAAAATGCAGGCTATCACCTTTTGGGATCGACCCTTAGCCATTACGTCGAAAATTCTATGCACCCACCATCTGTGTTACGCCCTAGGGACATAATAATATTCATATTATAATAGTTACAAATTGTAGTTTTTATTAATTGTGATTCAGTCAGATGGTGGACCCCTGGTCGACCGGTCCTTTCTTCGTAGTTGACTATGATTGAAGTAGTCAAGCACCCGGCCGAATCGGTAGGGTCGGCTAAATGACGCAACACATTACCGGTAGGTCGGCCCATGAATGCTCTCGGCCAAACCAGTCGGGTGGTCAGCTAGACGGCATGGCGTACGACCAGTTGATTAGGCTATGTAAGGAAAGCCTTACCACGGGTTTTTACCATTGTCTATGGCCACGTAGGGCTCAGCTCTAGGCTTGCTAGATGACTAACCAAAGTCAGTTAGCTACCAATCAGCCGCTGCCACCAACCAGCCTGGCAGGCCCACCCAGACAAAAATCGTGCAACCTCGTAACTCCTTATTGTTCCCGTATGACTCGAGGAACTTGCTCAGCCGACCGTCCGGTCAGCTAAGCAGACAAAGGCTCAAAAGGGGTCGGGACTCGTCAGGAATCTCGTATGGAAGATACTGTTTAATGGTGAGAAGACATAAAGGCATGCAACGGGATTCGCCGAATCAACCAATTACTGCGAGGGGACAAAAGTAGGGGCTCACATCTCCCAAGGAGAAGGTCATTATTAAGGATAAGGCGAAGGGACATATAGAGTTGACTAGTGACCGGAGTTACGGTGTCTCGGCTTCACCTTTTGGCAACCAAATCCTGCCATGAGATCAGGTCCTTAATGTGATGTGACTGCTCGAGTAGGGTTGATCTGCTCACCCCCTATATAAAGGTCCTCATGGTTTCACGCACAGATATGTTCAACAGTGTTACTCTGTCACTCTCATTTCTCTTCTCTTTGTCGAAGTACTGACTTGACCGTTGGAGTGCCTATGCGGGGGACCCCCTGGCCAACTCCTAACGGTCTTTTTCCTTGCAGTTCATTGGAGTTCGTCAGCTTCCAAGAGCGTCCGATTGGTGGGTCAGTAGTCGGTCCTCAGTCAACCTTCAAGCCTCATCATCAATCAGTTCTCCTTCTCGCTTGTCGACGGGATCAAATTTAGCATTGTCTGTGGGAAACTCAGCCTGATCGAAAGTACGAAGATGGACGATTCCAACAAGATGACCATCATCATTTCACAAGAGGACTTCGAGTTGCTGGTCATTGCCAAGGCCCAGAGGTTGGCTTAGCAACAATAGCCGAGTGGTTGTTCGACCGTCGGTTGCCCCGCAACCTCAGCCGCCGCCGTCCCAGTCAAGCCGGAGGCCATCAACCACCCAGGTGGTAATGTATACATCCCTAGAACCTTCTTTCGACTGGGAGAAGATGATCGCATGGATATCTCCTCATCCAGCCACACGTTGCCTCGCAACCTTAACAACGAAAAAGCGCTGGATGACCAAACGTCGCCCGACAGGTTAGGCCTCCCTTTCTTCAACTGCATCCTCAAAGTGCCCATGCCCAAGCATTTCTGACTCTTTTCCATCCTGAAGTAGGGGGGGTCACCGACCCCGAGGAGCATTTGATGAAATTTAAAAATGTCGCTTTGCTGCACTAATATATGGACGACATAAAGTGCCAAGCGTTCGTGACCACCTTGGCAAGCCCGGTCCAACGGTGGTTCAACCGACTCCCGAGTGGGTCAGTACATAACTTTGGAGATTTTAGGAAGCTATTCCTAAAACACTTCACGAGTAGTAGGAGGTATCACAAGATGAGTCTCAACCTCTTTGCTTTGAAGTAAGGCCCGAAGGAGTCCCTTAGGGCTTCTATCAAGAGATTCAATCAGGTGGCGATGGATATTCCGACCACCATGCCCGAAGTCATGATAAATGCTTTCTCGCCCCCGGGGCTATAGTGTAGCAGAAGGGCAACTAGTCATTATCCTAGGCATCCACGGTTCGATCCCCAGCTACGGCGTATTTGTAGGAATTTTTCCTCCAAATGGGGCGCAAACCCTGGGACGCTAGGCTTCTGGACCGCCAGCCGTGAGCGCTTCCCGATTTACCCTGGCGACCGGTGGGAAACTTCCGTGGGGTTGGGCCGGTCGCCCGAGGTTGGAAAAACCTCGTTAATCATGATAAGTGCTTTCTCGCAAGGACTACAAAGGAGAATTCTTTCGCTCACTGATTAGGAAGCCTCTGAACGATTTTGATAGTCTCTTGGGTAATGTTGTTAAATACATCAACATGGAGGAGGCACAGTCAGCTCGGTGAAAGGAGGCGAGGCTGACCCAATGTACACCCCAGTCCAAAAGGCCAACTCCCCAGGCGGACCTATTTGCAACCCTCGGTCTACCATGAACCAACCCGGACAGGAGTATAGATAGCTACAACAAGTGACTCAAGGGTGTGGCTTGACCAGATGGAAGTCTTATTGTTCATTCCATTACAGTAACACCCACGACACCCAAGATTGTGGCAGGCCGGGAGGGAGCATGCCCCTTCCACTTGAGAATTTCCCCATCGAACCCCTCAGAGGAATGCTTGGGGTTAAGGAGGGCAGCCGAGCAGGGTACGGGAGGTGAATCTCGCAGAAGCTACCCCAGCAGCCAGACAATTGTTCCTGTCGGCCGACTAACCAGAGCCTGCGGAAGCGAGCGAAGAGCAGGCTAACTAGTGAAACGCTATACAAGGCACCATGAATGTCATCTCAGGAGGGTCCATCTATGGTGACTTCAATAGGGTCCGAAAGTACCAGGTACGTTAATTAGAGATTCATCAGGTCGGAACCAATGCTGCCTAGGCCCAAGGTCCACATATTAGCTTCGGGCTGCAAGACTTGCAAGGCTTGTAGGTCCCCCACAATTACATCAGTGTCCTCACCGCAGTGATCGCCAACTACCAGGTCCGCCATACAATTGTCTGTTAATACATGATTAACCCAATAATATCATGATGTAAGAGGATCTGGAGTTTTTTATTATTATTTTTGATAATTTTTATTTTTTACTAATTTCTAGATTTTTGAGTATTTAGAATATTTTTGATAATTTTTTTTGTATATTTGAATTTTGAGTCAGTTTAAAGATTTTATGATTGTGAGTCTTTTATCTTTCCTTTAGGATTTATCTCCTTCTTTGTGTCTTAGGATTTGGAGTCTATATAGGCATCTTGTTTGAGTAATGTAAGAGAAGATTTTTTGTTCAATAATATTTTTAGCAGTATCATTATTTTCCTATTTCCTAGTAATCCTCTTTAAATCAACAAGTTTTAGAAGATTATTTTCGGTAAAAAAATAGTTGACCAGTTCACCCTCAAGATTCTTGTCCTTCACAGAAACAACCACCACATGTTAACTCTAAGACCAAATTTAGGTGTTATCATTGTGGTGAATAGGGGCATAGGACAAACCAATGCAGGAAACCTACTGTTATTGATTAGAAAGACAAAAATTTGTTGATCGAATAAGACGTGGAAGAAGAGAACAACAATTTGTGAACTGGTGTATGAAGCTAATGGCATACTTTACAGTGATGGCCATGAGATTTAGGTCATTCGCAATAGTATGCTGATTCATGAGGGTGATTCATGTGATGAGTGATTGAGAATTAATATTTTTCATACTGCGTACTTGCATAATCACGGATAAAGTCTGTAAGATGATTATCGACAGCGGTAGTTGTGAGAACATCGTATCTGAAAAGACTATCCATAAATTGTAGTTGAAGACAGAATGCCATCATAAGTCGTATTAGCTATTGTGGATGAATAAAGGCAGTGAGGTAACAATTGACAGGCGATGTCTTGTACCTTTTTCCATTGGTTACACATATTTTTATATTGCTTGGTGTGATGTGGTAGCCGTTGATACATATCTTGTACTGTTGTGGCGACCTTGGCAATATGATCGCAACATTATCTACAACGGACAAAAGAATACATATACCCTTCATATCAAGAGAAAGAAGATTGTGTTGGTACAGCGGCGAGAAGAAACCACTCCAATTCCGAATGATAAAACTACTAATATGCTTTTGATATCCAACATTTTAGATGAGATGGAGCATGGAGACATTGTCTATGATTTGCTGCATGTCAGAACGATGTCCTAACCACGGACACTGAGTTACTATCTGAAGTACAACAATTGCTAGAAGATTTTGATGAGTTGATGCCAGATGATCTTCTTTCTGAACTACCACCTATGTGAGATATCTAGCATCAGATTGATCTTGTTTCTAGGTTGAATTTGCCTAATCGACCAACATATCACCTCAGTCTCAAGGTGGCTCAAGAATTATAGCGATAGGTGGTACAATTATTGAAGAAGGACTATATCCATGAAAGCATGAGCCTGTGTGCAATTTTTGCCCTACTAGTACTGAAGAAGGATGACTTATGGCGTATGCATGTTGACAGTCAAGTCATCAACAAGATTGGAATGAAGTACAAGTTTCCAATTTTCCGCTTCGACAACATATGGGATAGACTATCCAGTTCTAAGGTCTTCTCAAAAATTGATCTTAAAAGCTGATACTACCAGATCAAGATAAGGTTGAGAGATAAATGAAAGATAACATTCAAGACACAACATGAGTTATATGAATGAATAATCATGTCATTTGAATTGTCCAATGCGCCGAGCACATTCATGAGATTTATGTATCATATCTTGATGGGCCACTATGGGAAAATGTATGGTGGTCTACTTTGATGGCATCCTCATATACAGTTTGACAGAGGCATCACCTTTGATTATCTCTATACTATTTTTGAGAGACTAAAGACGACGTACTTATTTGTCAATAGAGGAAGTGTTACTTTTTTACAAACTCGGTAACTTTTATGAGATTTATTGTGTCTACTGATGGTGTTTCCATAGATCAATCGAAGATAGATGCAGTCTTGACAACTACAAAGCTTGCATGATGTCAGAAGTTCTATGGCTTGGTTTCTTTCTATCGCCAATTTATCAAAATTTTCAACACTTTGATTACCCCCATCACTAAGTGCAAGGAACGGAATTTTAAGTGGTTTGGAGAAGTAGAGACTAACTTTCAACTGGTTAAGTAGAAGATGATCGAGGCATAAATTCTAGCACTTCCTGATTTTAGGGGGTGTTTTAAGTCAATTTGAGTGTCCAGTTGCTTTCTTTAGTGAGAAGTTATCTGAATCCAAGAAGAATTATTACACCTATGACTTGGAGTTCTATCCATTGTTTATCCTTGAAATATTAACGTCACTACCTAGTATAGAAGGAGTTCATTCTGTTTATTGACCACGAAGCGTTAATATACATCAATGGTTAACATAAGCTACATAGGTGGCATGCCAAGTGCATGACTTATTTGAAGGAGTTCACTTTTATGCTAAGACACCAATCCAGGAGTTTGAACCTTGAGCCGTCACTCTTGATTACAAACTACCATGAGTACCAAAGTTGCACGCTTTGAGGTTTTCATAGATATGTATGAAATTGATCCTTCATTTGAAAAGATATTCCAAGAGGTACATGATGGTCGCTGACATAATATTAGTTTGCATACTGACTATCTGGTTCATGGGTTGCAATTGTATGTTCCAGATTGCTAGATCATCAGTGAACTTCATGATAAGGAACACTTTGGATGTGATAAGACGTTGACCCTTATCTTTGTCAATTTTTATTTGCCAAAGTCGACCAACGATGAGGTTCCCCCTTCACAGTGGCTCTTAGTTCCCCCTTCCTCTGCGACTGCGGAGACAACCATAAGGTTGTGGACCTCGACAACATTGAAGACTTTAACACCAAGATCATGGTCGGATATATGCCCACTTCAACTTCAACTCTCCCGATGCCCCATCCATGTTTGCCGCAGGTGGCCTTGTCATCCTAGTTGGCACACAAACTGTAGTAGCTACCCCAACCTTTGAACTAGAGGAGGTCGATCCATCTGTGCTTTGGATCACATATTCGACAATGATTGAAATGAAGGACGTTGTCTTTGCCACTGCCAACATATCTGTCACAAAAGCCCCAATTCAATTAAAAAACAACCCTAGCTTCAGCATGCTCACCCAGAACCCTACCTCTTCGATCCAAATCTAGAATCATCACCAACTGTCACGCCCCGAGACCCAGGAGCCGCTGATCCAATATAAAATCGGACAACACATCCCCTGTCTGGAGGACAATTTACACATACATAGAACACGACCACGCAGTTTAATTGGCCTCAGGCCTCAAAATATATAAACACAGCATAAAAGTAGAAAACCATAACAATAAAACATAATAAATCATACCTGACTTGGACCGGTCCGACTTACGACGAAACAACCAATACACAAAAACCCCTTAGGGCACACGACACATATGACATATACAAATCGCTAAAAGGAATATAAAATAATGCACTACAAAGTGCAAAACAAAATCCTGCGGTCGCGATGGGTAGGGACTGGTTGTTGGGCTCTTCTGGCGACTCCAAGTATCTCAACCTGAAATAAAAACATATGGCAACGGTGTGAGTCCATAAACTCAGCGAATACCCAGCAGATATGCATAGTACGTTATAATAACGATAAGGATCTACGCTAATACAGTCTCATATGAATAATAGACAAGGGTATATGCTAAAGACACTGAATAAAGGTACATACCGGAATCCATCTATCCTGCAGAGGGTGAAATATAATCCCTATGGAACAAGTACAACATATAATCCAAAGTAAACAAGTTTCCAGTATATGCATGTCAATCAAGTGCAGAAATCAAATGCAGCAAATAATGCACGATGCAAAATATGCACATGGTGCAATGATATGTGTCACCCCTGACACCAGTCAGATCATCGTCTACCTGTCATAAATGGACGTCCAAAAGGGTAGAGCTATGACAACTGTACGCACCCTGCTATCACTGCTCCTGAGTGACCGAGTAGACAGGATGCTGGCGGAGGTCTCTCTCCTACCCCAAGCAATGGGGGAGTCTAGCTCTCATCTTCTCGTGTCTCAGGACGAGAAGGGATCCCTAGCTGCTACCACGCCCGGAACCACCCTCCAAATCGTGGTCGAACGGAGCAATACAAGGCAAATGCACACACCCTATGGTAGCCACTACCCCTGAGTGGATGTGTGTGCATATCCTCATGTAACTGACGATGGGTTCAAACTACATAGGAGTCGATGATCGTCAGTATGCAATAATGCAAGGATGGTGCATGACCCAAACACATATACACCCACCAAGTCCTCAACTAACACCTCAGTGTGCTAGGTATAGGTCTGAATCCTATATCATGGGATACAAGTAATCTACTAGGTATACTGAAAAAGTAACCAGTGATCTATAAATATCAAGATGCAAGAGGGAACATATCACTACCTCTATGCACACATATATACACGTAACAACTATTGAGACTGTATGAAGCTAAAAGGAAGATAACCTCAAGGATAAGCAACAGATATCAAATACATGTATACTAAGGCAGATATAAACGACTATTGAGATTGTATAAAGCTAAAAGGAAGATAACCTTAAGGATAAATAACAGATATCAAATACATGTATACTAAGGTAGATATAAACGACTATTGAGACTGTATGAAGCTAAAAGGAAGATAACCTCAAGGATAAGCAACAGATATCAAATACATGTATACTAAGGCAGATATAGCATATAAGCTTACTGTTATCTATAACAGACCATGCATAGCAATATGACAATATCAACAAGATAAGTCAAGGGTACCCGTCTCCAAGTAGATGCTCGTATCAGAAAAGGACCTCCCGTCTGTGACAAATCCAATCAAAACCCTGTATCAAAGGCATAATGTTTAGCTACAATAATATATAATTTATAGCTAAACTAGTTATCTCAATTGATTAGGATCGTCCTAATTATCCTGTTTCATTTAATTAATCCTAATTAAATGATTAGCCCTTAATTGCTCCAATCTACCAAGATTAAATTCAGGTTAGGTTTCCGAATCCAAATTATCAAGTTTAGGTTATTAGATTTAAATCTCAAATTAATCCTAATCCATAACCTAACCAATAGCTCACCCAACACATTATGGTGACTCATGATCAGTTTTAATTCTAGAACATCACCTTTCAAATTGGAAAACCAATGTCAACTCATGGTAGAATTAGAGGATCAATAGAAATCAACCAAACCAAATCTAATGCATAGAGGAACAAATCTGAACAGCAATGAAACGCTAACAACCCATTCCTAATTGGCAATGGCACCTTTCGAGAGCAACTCTATTGGATTTAACCGGAATAAAAACCGAAGGAATTCCCATCCACGAAAATCAATACCACACGGTGATTCATAGGAGAAAAACAACCTTAACCTCTACTAGATCAGAGTATCACATTAGAACCAAATCCAAACCAAGGAAAACCTATTCCATCCAAGATCAACATCACGCAGAACCAAATCATACCTGAGATGTGATCGCAACACAAACCTTCTCCTCAATATCAGATCCGCAACCAGAAAGAGGGCCACAGTGATGAGAGCTCGGACGACGATCGCTAGACTGAAGGAACGGGCCATGTGATGCTCGAGGGAATGGAAAAAGGCAGCATCACGGGAGGAGATCAGCGCCGATCGGGTGGAGGTGCTCGGGAAGATGTCGCATCGGGGGCTAGGGATGCAGGCGAAGGAGTCACGAGAAGGGAAGAAGACAGTCGGGCAGCTACGTGCGTTAGCTGCGGGTGAAGGCAGAGAGGAAGTTTTTCTGCCAATTAAGACTAGATTAGGGTTTTCAATCACAATATATATATATATATATATATATATATATATATATATATATATATATATATATATATATATATATATATATAACATCTCCAATAAATCGAAAAACCTAATTATGTTTTGTTATTTATACGATTTATCCTCGTAAATTCCACCAAGGATCTAGAAAAATTTCTAAAAATTTTCCATCGTATTCTACAAGGTTATTTCTTGATTTAAAATTTAGAATTACTTGCCGTATTTTACACCAACAACACCAGAATAACCTGCAGAAACAATCTTCTTTCTTTTCCAAAGACTTCAATTTTTTAGAGTTAAACTCGAATCAGTCCATTGCTCCTCAATCATTCAAGCCGGATTACAAGGAAATCCTCAATTTTTCTGGTAGCAAGAAGAATTCCTCGCTCGACCCAGTTGCAATTGCAGGGGGCCTCTTCTCCCATCCCCAAGCTATTGTCGTCCCCACTACCATGGTGGACAAGAAGAGCAAGCAATCAACTGGGGTGGTATCTAGTGTTTCCAACAATTACAAGGTGATGTTTTCTTTCTCTTCCCCTCCGACTATACTGCCCTCCAATAGTCAACTGATGTCTTCCAGTAGTGGTGTGATTTGAGATGACCTAGATTATGATCAATCCTACTCTTCCAATCATTCGATTGCAGGAGGCCTCTTCTATGTCCCTTTTGATTTTCTTGATTTCCATCATTCTGATTTTGAGTATGCCTATTAGTGTTAGAAGTACGACCATCTCTTCCTCTCCATGTAGAAGCCTTTCCTCGTTGAGGACCTCCTTTGAATGATAGTTTAACTTGAAGTGCTTGGTCAAATGTTCTTCTTTCACTTTTCTTCAATATTCATTGTTCATATGCTTGAAAGGATTCGATAGGCTCTTCCACAGCCATCTCTAAACATTTTGATTCCTCAATCGTTACAACTATGAAATCAAACTTCGAGTATAAAGACCTTAAGATCTTCTCTGCGACTCAAACATCTTTTATCTCATCGCCATTTCTTCTCATTTGATGAACAATGAAGATAACTTGGGAGAAATAATCAGAAATTATTTCTAAATTCTCTTGTTGTAGTACTTCAAATTGAGTTCGTAGGGCTTATAGGCGAATCTTTTTTTACTTTATCTATACTCTAACTTATGTTGTCTTCAATATCTCCTAAGCCTCTTGTGACGTTGTTGCTAGAGCAATCAACTCAAAGGTTGCTTCATTTACCCCTTGATAGATAGTGAATTAGGTCTTCTTCCCTCTTTTCTTTATCTCCTTAAGATCTTGTTCATTCCCGTCACTTGTTTTAGCTATAGTATAGCCGCTTTTCACGAGGTCCCATATATCAAGGGAACCTAATAGATCCTCTATTTGTAAACTCCAAATTCTGTAGTTGTCTTTAGTTAACTTTGACATTTTGAGAGAGTTTGTCGAAGCAATTGGTGTATATATGGCTCAAATACCATATTTGTTGGAATTTTTGACGGACCTAGGATGAAGAAATAAGAATATAGGAGAGACCCAGCGAGAGAGTATGAGGAGAGAATGAGAGAAAGACTTTATGAAAAAGAATGCTTACTTCTTCTTATTGATATTGATCATTATACAAGGTCCCTATTTATGCACTTAGATTCATGCTTCCAAATTTTTCTACAATTAATGCATTATGTCATTAAACACAAGACAATTAAATAAAATCTATACTAATAACTCTATCATAAAGAGTATCATTGAACTTGATAAAATAAGTAAACATTGCTTAATTGATAAGCCACATGAACTCAAATTGATTTTGACAACTTCCTTGCATGGTTGATGAACTGTAAGTAGTTCTTGACATTGTTTTTGCATAATTGAAGAAATCAATTTATCTTTGGAATAAATTCACATGTCAACCTAGCTCGCTTGTTCCTCGAACCAAATTATAAAGTTGCCTTCCCGCTTAGATAGTTTTCCGATGCTTCCTCTTCAGCAAAAGGGTTCATCTTATCTCCTGCACCAGGATCTCTGTATCTATGGATAGCTGCAGCAAATCTTTTCTCTTGATTTACACCTCCTTCTTGGTCATATGCCTCAGGCATCATACACTCGTTGATGTCATCCACATCCTCTATGTTTTCTGATGCGAGTTCGTAAAATTTTCTTTTGTACCTGAGTTGTCTTTCGTCTCCTTCAGTCAGTTTAACACCCTCAAATATATTTTCATGATCAACAATCTCATATTGAGGTGATAAAAGACGATTCTCTCGCCTCACCAACTAATTCATTCTAGGATTAATACGGAGATAAATCATGGGGACTATTAATTCAGATGCTGCGTGAAAAT
The DNA here is from genome assembly GCA_024364735.1 of Boesenbergia rotunda. Classification (NCBI taxonomy): domain Eukaryota; kingdom Viridiplantae; phylum Streptophyta; class Magnoliopsida; order Zingiberales; family Zingiberaceae; genus Boesenbergia; species Boesenbergia rotunda. The sequence continues at coordinate 182,787 of JAGFNQ010007297.1, read as the reverse complement.
CAACAATCTCATATTGATGCAAAAAAGATGGAACCGCCACCTTAGCGGCCCCCTGATCCCGGCCCCACAAGTGTCCAAAGGGGATAAATTATGATTTTTACTGATGGGGTAAGGCGCCTGGGGTCGAGAGGATTTAAGCCAACAGATCAAGTTTTAACCCTGTATGTAGAGTTGTCAATTTGGGTTGGGTCCGTCGGGTTGGCCCGCCCCGCCAATCAATTTAAACAGGTTGGGTTAGAATTTAAGCAACCCAAGCCCGCCGCGGGCCAATCCGCCTAGGCCTGCGACTCGCACGGGTCGGCCCGCGACGGGCTTGGGTTGGCCCGTGGGTTGAGAATCACATGTTAGTTAAGTTTTATGACAATTTATTATTTTTCTTTGTTATTAGTTTGAAATAAAAAATAATATTTTTCATCATATGAGTACTCGTTTGTATCCATTTATATTTAAAAAATATATTTCTTAATATATTTGATTGATGAAATCTAAATATATGATTTTTTTTAAATTTTTTTAATTTTCTAAAAATATTTTGATGGGCCTGCGGGTTGTCCCACCTAACCTACGGCCCGCCTTGGATTAGGTTGCGTTGGGGATTTTCTAACCCGCCTAGATGACGGGTCGACCCCCCCCCAGATCACCAGCTACATTCCCCAAGGCCCATGCTGCTTGCTCACGGACATCATCACTTGGGGAACTGAGAAGTTTAACGAATACCGGAACTGCCCCGTGATGGATCACAACCTTTGTTGGAAGTTTCAAATCGAGGAACAGTTAGTATTCATCGTAAATCAATTATGAGATAATTATTAAGAAATTTTTTATATCATATTTTATTATTAAAAAATAAAATTCATAGTTATTATATATATATATATATATCAAATGAATAAATATAATAATGTCCTTAGATAATAAATTCTAAACTATGTAATTTTAATTGGTTAATTAATAGTGAGATGATATAGATATAGAACACTACTCTTAATTATTCTTAGTCAAGTATTAATATACAAGGATAATATTAATACACTGAGACTAACATGTAAGTCAATTGATGACTTAATCTCATAAGTCATGGATATAGGATATTAAATTGATACATGAGTACATATTAGAGAATATGTATTGAATTGATCAGTCATGAGAAAATTTCATGGATCGTTATATGAGTGTCATAAACTTTCTTATAATGACTATTAGTATAAATAGTTCTTAGACCTGAAGTCACTACGGTTCCCTACATAAAGAGTTGCATACTTTGGTATCGACAAATATCACCTATAACAGGGCGGACAATAAAGTCGATCATTAGGTATGCAACAAATTATGCGGAGAGATGTGAGTGATGTAGATGAGATATATCCTCCCATATGATGGAAGTGATATCTGTGGATCCCTTGATTAAATAGGGCTATTAAAATACAGTGTCATGCTCAAATGAGTCAATATGAGATATTGAGCTCATTTGATTGAATGAGTCCACTTGGAGATCAAGAAACACAAAGATTAATAAGAGGATGACACAGTCTATACCTCATTGATCAATCTAAATATCGATGATACAAGGACCAAGTCATACAAAATAGTACATATGAAAAAGGTTAGGTCGGATCTCGACATTCTCGTCATTTGGGTAGCAATGATCCATTGCTAGATGACACTCATAGCTTATGTATCTAAAATAGTTTTAAGTATATTGTCAACGTTACGAGAGCCTATTGGGTCACACACAAAAAAACATGTTGGTTTGGAGATGGTTTTATTTTAGCTTGACTAAAATGTGATGAACCTTAATCTAAATTGGATTAATTGAGTTAGATTCAAATGAATCCAATTGGGCTATGAGATTGAGTCTAATCCGAATTAGACTCATTTAGATTAAACTCAACCACTTAAAGAGGAAGACCATAGATCTTAACCTTTTGTATTCATTGGATGAATACCAAATATCTTAAGAATATTCATTGAGATGAATACAACATTAATATAGATTAATGAGCATTCACCAAATAGGAGACAAAGAGGCAAAGACTTTTCATATTTTTTGAATGAATATAAAAGTCATATTTCATTGAAAGAACTAAACTTGTTGAGTTTTTGTTCTTGGCCAAAAGTCCCCTCTTCCTCTCTTCCTCCTTGTGACTGAACCACCCTAGGCGACTAGCACCACCCTAGGTGATTAGCACACGAAGGTGGTTCCTCTCTGAGACCAAATTCGTGCGATAAATGAGACGTGTTCGTGTGGATATTATTAGAGGCACGACCACTCTAATCGTGTTAAGATCCGTCGAACCAAGTTGTTGTCGGGATTATGCTAAGGGCATGTAACAAAGCTAACAAATCTCTTTACAACGTTGTATACATCTCTCGCAAGGATCACTAGGAAGGGATCATTTTTCTGCTACGTTATTGTTTGTTTTTCGCAATAAAAACCTACAATGGTATCAAAGTCACTTATGAAAGATTGTACATCATTTCATGTTCTTTTATAAGTGATATAGAAGTAGAACATGTGTTTATTATGAGTTGCATGATCGTGTGAGTATTTTGTCGAGTATGCAATAGTTTGTATTGATCAAACTAAAAGACTGTAGATTCTTCATACATAATATGAGCGTGTGTTATAATCCGATTGTATTCGACAAACTTTTCATAACCTATGGTGTTCATGATAGTTGATGTAATTGCGTCAATCTGTTGGGAACAGATTGTGAAAAAATTTTCACGAACTATTGTAAATAGGTTGTGCAATTTTTGTTGCAAGGATACATCAACGGATTATAAATAGTTTCGGGTTCATCTTGATGGATTAAGGGCAGCGACTCATTCAAATTAGTCCACAAAATAATTTTTCTTCGGGAGCATTGCCCCTGACCCCCTACAAGAGGTGTTGTGCCCTTGACCCCCGCTCGGGACCGCCACTTCAGGGAAGCAGAGTGCCCAGGACACCCTCCCCTCCCGGGCCAGAAGACCCCGAGATCACCTCGGGGAAGCGGAGCCCAAGAAGTATTCGGCCTCAAGTAATGGTCCCCCTTTCTTCGGATCTGTGGATAAGCATCACCAATTATCACGGAGTCATCATGACCCATAATTGTCGCAACGGTCCGAACTTAATGACGGCATGGACCGTTGCAAAGGTTATCTTGTAACCGACAAATCGGGGGGACGTAGCAAAGATCGTGGAGACGCACGAAGGCAGCTGCCGCAGGTATAACAGGTACTCCAACCCCTCCGATAAGGGGATTACACATTCTCATACTCGCATATCTTCTTGCCTTCCTTTCATCTCCTCCATCGAGGCACTGACTTGAGCGTCGGAGTGGGCTCCGCCGGACAACCTCCGGCGTGTTCCCCTAACGCTCGTGTTAATCTCGTAGAGTGTGAAGTTCCTCCTCCAGTGTCAGCATCTGCGTGGGCTGAACCCAGGTGACTGGCTGTCGACGTCGATTCCTTCTGGAACACTGATGTTTGTGGCCCTTTCAATATAGTAGTTAAAGGAGGCTATCAGTGTTAGTATGAGCCCTAGAGCCAATTATGTGATGATTGACTAGGGACATTTTGTATCATATTCTATCATTAATAAAGACATGTTTGGTAATTATAATTACTTTATATTCTGTGCCGAATAACTAAGTATAATAATGTCCATGTGTAGTATATTCTTATCTACATTATATCGATTGGTTGAATCGATAGTGAGATAATATAGAGAACACTACACTAAATTATTCCTAATCAAGCATTAATATTCAGGGACAATATTAATGCATGGAGATTAGCATGTAGGTCAACTGATGACTTGAGCTCACAAGTCATGGATATGTGATATCAAGTTGACACATGGGTATACATTGGAGAATGTGTACTAAATGACCCGCCATGAGAAAGTTTCATAGATTGTCATATAAGTGTCATTGACTTTCTCATGTGACTATTAGTATGAATAGTCCTTAGACCTGAAGTCACTACGGTTCCCTACATAAGGAGTTATGTACTTTGGTATCATCAAACGTCACCCGTAACAGGGTGGACTATAAAGGTGATCACTGGGTATGTAATGAATTATGCGGAGGGATGTGAGTGATGTAGATGGGATCTACCCCTCCCATATGACGGGATGATATCTATGGGCCCCTTGATCGAGTAGGACTACTAAAACGCATGACCATGCTCAAATGAGTCAATATGAGATATTGAGCTCATTTGTTTGAGTGAGTCTACTCGGGGATCAAGAAACACAAGATTGATTGAGGATGACACGGTCAATGCCTCATTGGTCAATCTAGATATCAAGGATAGAAGGACAAGGTCATACACTATCATAGTCACGGAGGTTTAGTCAGATCTCGACTTTTCCTGTTACTTGAGTAGCAATGATGCATTGCTAGATGCCGCTCATTACTTATGTGTCTAAAGGGTTTAGGCGCATTGCCAACGTCGCGAGAACCTATTGGGTCACACACTAAGGACATGATGCTTCGGGAGCCCGAGTTGGGAACTCAAGAGACCTGAGCCCGAGTAGGAACTCGGGAGGTCAGTTAGCGAGCCCGAGTTGGGAACTCGAGAAGTCCGAGCCCGAGTTGGGAACTCGGGAAGTTAGACTGGGTCGGCACTCGGCAGACTGGGTCGGCACTCGGCAGACTGAGTCGGAGCTCGGCAGACTGGGTCGGAGCTCGGCAGACTGGGTCGGGAGACCGGTCGGAAGCCCGAGGGGCCCGGCCGGGATTAAAGGGAGATTCATTAAAGTATTTAATGAAGGGAAAAGAAAAGATTCTTTTCTTACATGGGAAATGATAAAGAGCTACATGAAAAGATGTGCTCTTTATTGGGAAGCCAAAGAGACACAAACCTCTTCATATTCATGGGATGAGTATAAAAGAGGGCCTTGTGACTTTGGATGAGGTCTTCTTCTTCTTCCTTCCTTCTTCCCTTTCTTCTTCCCTCCCTCGTCTTCCTACTTTGGCCGAAACCCTACTGTAGGGTTCTTGGTGTTCTACGAGCTACCTCAAGTTGCTAGCACAACTAAGGTAGTTCTCCCGAAGTTGAGAGATTGTGTCCGTGTGGATACGAATAGAGGCACGGACACTTGAACGTGCAAGAGATCCGACGCACCTTGGACGAGCGGGATAAGCAAAGGGCACGCTTCAAAGGTATATCTTCTTTAGAAGTAGATGTAGATCAACTTTGTACGAGTTTTTCTTTCGCATGGATCGCTCGAGGGTTCTTGTTCCCGCTGCATTTTTTGTGTTTTGGTGCCGGGAGAACCCAACAATCAGTACTTCATTACTTATACTGATGATGTCAATAGATACGGCTATGTGTATCTAATGAAATACAAGTCAGAATCCATTGAAAAGTTAAAGAAATTCAAGAATGAAGTACACAACCAACTTGACAAAAGTATTAAGATCCTTCAATCAGATCGAGGTGGGGAATACCTTAGCCAAGAGTTTCATGACCTTCTGGATGAGTGTGAGATCATATCTCAATTCACTCCTCCTGGAACACGACAATGGAATGATATATCCAAGATGAGGAATCGGAGTTTATTATATATGGTATGATCAATGATGAGTCAGATAGATCTTCCTACTTTCTTCAGGGGATTTACTCTAGAGACAACTATTTTTACTCTTAATCGAGTTCCATCTAAAGTTGTCATAAAGATACGATATACGATATGGACTGGGAAGAGTCCTGAGATGTCTTTTATGAAGATTTTAGGTTATGAGGCTTACGTTCGACGTCAAGTCTCGAAAAACCCAAGACCCAAATCAGATAAATGCTATTTTATAGGATATCGCAAGGAAACGAAAGGATATTACTTTTACAATCCTACACAAGGCAAAGTGTTTATCATAAAAAATAATATGTTTTTATAATGAGAGTTTATTTCTAGAAGAACTAGTGGGAGAAAAATCCATCTTGAAGAAACTCAAGATGTAGAACATAGTACTGAGGTCTTGATAGAATTAAACAGACACCACAAAGTATTGTAGATCATGAGTTTGTTATATAAGAAGTTGTGGAGCAACAACTTATTTTAGTAGACCAAGCTCTACGTAGATCTAATAGGATACGTCATTAACCTGAGAGATATTTATTTTTCTTGTTTGGACATGATTATATTATGCTTGTTGATTGAACGAACTTGCTCTTGTCTAGATTTTGTGATGAGCCAGATTCTAAGAAATGGCTAGAGGCCATGAGGATAGAAATGAAATCCATGTATACTAACCAAGTATGACCTCTAATTGATCCACTTGAAGGGAACAAACTCATTGGGTGTAAGTAGGCCTTTAAGAGAAAGATTGACATGGATAATCTTATGCATACCTATGAAGGACGATTGATAGCTAACACCCTGTTTGGAAAGGAAGGAATTGGAATTCCTTTGGGAATTGGAATTCAATTCCATCCTTTGGTAGCAATTTTCAGGAAGGAATTGTTAAGGAATTGAATTCCAATTCCTTTCAAACCCCTCAAAACAAATCACACCTAAACACATGTGATTTGTGAAAGGAATTCACTTGAACAAATTAAATTACCAAATCACCCTCTCACAAAACAAATTAAAGTTGCTCCGGCTCTATCCTCGCAGGATAAAATCGTAAAAGTATAACAATTGAATTCAATTCAATTCTGTTTTTACAATTCATTCCAAACATGAGAATTGAAATTTAATTCCGGATGGACCGGAATTGAATTCCAATTCCTTACTTAAAAGGTTTCCAAACAGGGTGTAAAGGATTCAACCAAATTCATGGTATAAATTATGATAAAATATTTTCACTAGTTGCGATGCTTAAGTCTATTCGAATTATGCTTGCTATTACAGCCTACCATAATTATGAGATCTGACAGATGGATGTCAAAACTATATTTCTGAATGGAAATCTATTCGAGGATGTGTATATGATACAACCTGAAGATTTTGTAGATCCAAAAAATGTTGGAAAGGTATGTAAGTTGCAGAAGTCTATTTATGGATTAAAGTAAGCTTCTAGAAGCTGGAATCTTCTGTTCGATAATACAATCAAAGAGTTTGGTTTCATTAAGAATGAAGATGAACCTTGTATCTACAAAAGAGTTAGGAGGAGCATAGTTATCTTTCTGATCTTATATGTAGATGATATATTTCTCATTAGAAATGATATCCCTAGACTATAGTCCATGAAAACACGACTTGGGAATTATTTTTCAATGAAGGACTTAGGTAAAGCAACCTATATTTTAGGCATCAAGATCTATAGAGATATATTTAACAGTTTGCTTAGCCTAATTAGTCAGAGTGCATATATTGTCACATGATGTGAGTCTTTTAAAGACCTAATGTCCCTCTTCTAAGGAGGAGTGACACTACATGGATCAGATTTCTTATGCATCTGCTATAGGATCTATCATATACACCATGCTTTGTACTCGCCCTGATGTCTCATATGTGTTAAGCATTATGAGCAGATACTAGTCAGATTTAGGTGAAAGTAACTGGACAATAGTCAAGAATATTTTAAGTATTTATGAAGGACGAAAGAATATTTCTTGGTATTTGGAGGCGATGAGTAGCTTACTGTAAAGGGTTATCACAATGCTAGCATCCAAACTGACAAGGATGATTCCAAATCGCAGTCAGGATATATATTTTACTTAAATTATGGTACTATAAGTTGGAAGAGTTTGAAGCAAGACACAGTCGTAGATTCTACTAGAGAAGCCGAGTATATTGCTACCTCAAGTGCAGCAAAAGAGGCTATTTGGATTCAAAAGTTTATTATAGAGCTTGGTGTGGTTCCTAACATAGCGAATCTAATAGACCTCTATTGTGATAATAATGGAGCTATTGCACATGCTAAGGAACATCACTCCCATCAACATTCCAAACACATATTATGGCATTTCTATCTCATTCGAGCGATCATCGATAGAGGAGATGTGAGGATATGTGTAGAGTACCAACCAATGCAAACATTGCGGATCCTTTGACTAAGGCTTTGGCACAAAAGAAGCTTGATGGTCACACTAGGTCAATGAGTGTTAGATATTTCAGTGATTGACACTAGTGCTAATGGGAGATTGTTAATATTAGCCCTAGAGTCAATTATGAGATGATTGACTAGAGAATTTCTTGTATCATATTTTATTAATAAAAAGCAAAGTTTATGATTATTATATTTACTTCATATATATGTGTCAAGTGAATAAGTATAATAATGTCTTTGGGTAGTAGGTTCTAAACTATATGATATCAATTGATTTAATTGATAGTGAGATGATGTAGATATAGAACACTATTCTTAACTATTCCTAGTCAAGCATTAATATACAAGGACAATATTAATCCATTGAGACTAGCATGTAGATTAATTGATTACTTAATCTCACAAGTCATAAATATAAGATATCAAATTGGCACATAGGTACATATTAGAAAATATGCCCTAATTTTACTCTTCATGGGTACATATTATATAAGTATCATAAACTTTCTCATTGTGACTATTGGTATGAATAGTCTTTAGACCTGAAGTCACTACGGTTCTCTACATAAGGAGTTATATACTTTGGTATTAACAAATGTCACCTGTAATAGGGTGGATATAAAGTTAATCACTGGGTATGCAACAAATTATGTGGAGGGATGTGGTGATGTAGATGTGATATATCCCTCCTATATGATGAGAGTGATATCTATGGACTCCTTGATTAAGTAGGACAACTAAAATGCAAGATCATACTCAAATAAGTCAATATGAGATATTAAGTTCATTTGATTAAGTGAGTCTACTTGGAGATCAAGAAAAATAAAAATTGATAAGAGAATAACATGGTGTATGCCTCATTAATTAATTATATATCGAGAATAGAAGGACCAAGTTATATAAGATAATAGACACGAAAAAGTTAGGTCGGATCTCGACATTCTCGTCACTTAGGTAGCAATGAGGCATTGCTAGATGTCACTCATTGCTTATGTGAGAATCTGGGAAAATTTGAGTGGGAAAATTTGAGGGCTAAAAGGCAAAATTTTCGAGATTAAGGGCATGGTTGGGATTTCGAAAAACTGAATGGGTTTTTTCTGCAAAACGGCCATCCCTTATAAAGCCTTTGTTTTCCCGTTCAGCGTGACCTAGCCACCACCAAAAAAAAAAATTTTCCTCGATCTCTTCTCTCCGCTTCGCCTTTCGCCGCAGCCAGGAGAGAAACCGCACCAGCCCTTCTTCTTCCTCGATCGCACCGGAGCCGGAGTTTTGGCGGATCTCAATTTCTTCTCTTCCCCACGTTTCCTGCCGTAGGAGCGATTTGGGCTTCCCAATCGGAGCTGGCTTGGGGGACTCGAATCGAAGCTAGGGCTTCGGGAGCAAACGAGGATCGCCGGCTCTCTCCAGCTCTCGCATTTTCCTTCCCTTTCTATTACTGGTGGTGAGTGATTGTTGTTTTGCGATTTCGAATGGTTTCCTATCGTGGTCGGGACCTTGATTTGGGCGAACCTTCGTGTGGGTGGATCCAGGGCACAGTTGGTGTTCCGATCTTCGTCTTTGTTCTTCCTGAGACCGGGCGATCCCTTTCTTTCAGGCGATTCCCCTCTTTCACGGTTGCCGTCGCAAGCAAGCAAGACCGCCGGGCCTCCCTCTCAGATCGCAGCAATTTGACTGAGTCTAATTCCGATCTTGTGGTTGTTTTGTTTCCTCTGTTGGGATTGATTTGTGTTGATCCGCGTCGCCGGAGCAGAGGAGTACGTGCGTACCAACTGAGGTAAACCCTATCCCTATTGGTGATTGATTCGAATTCTCTTCTTGGTTGCTGTGAATCTGGTGGATGCAATTAGGTTTAAGATTTCTTGCAGTGAGTGTGGATGCGTTATTGTTCTTCTTCCACTGCTTAGAAATCTAATGGTAGAACTTCCTATGTTCTTAGTTGTTAGATGGGTGATTAGGGCTTTGTTCTTGATCGGGTTAGAGGAAGATGTGATCTGGGTATGTTAGCGTAATGGTGCTTCTGGGATCTTCAGATCTTTAGAGTTGTTTGTGTTAAGTGATTTCTACCAAATTCGTATTTGAGCATAGGATGGTTATTTTGGGCTTGGGTTGTATTGGATCATGAATTGGGGGATGAGTTGAGATTAATTATTCTATTAACCCCAATTAATGAAGTGGGTGTTTAATTAGGATTAAGTGATTTGGATTAATCCTAATTCAATTAGAAGTTATATTTGACTAAGGGATTGTGTATTGGATGCAGGATATTGAGTGTCGCGGCTATCTTCGTTGCGGCCATTACTTTTGGACGGGGGGTTCTCGACGCCTGGACTTCTTCATATCGAGGCGGGTACTTCTGTTTATGCATAGCTAGACATAGTTAGCAGTAGGGATACCTGATATTGATATCTCTGTGCTTTTGCTTCGGTAGTTGTATCCGTTAGCTTTATTGCTTACGATATCTGTATGGATTGATGATGCATAGTTACCTTATACCTTACGTTAGGATTTAGGTATTGGTGCATACCGGTTATATGAACTACTGCATATCATGTAGATGACAGCAGGGTTAGATAGTGGATGATGCATGGGATAGTGACACGCATCATTATTGCACGTAGCATAGGGGACGACCTTTGACTCCCTGGAGGTTGAGATGGGTCGTCGTACTTGCTACTCGTGTAGAGGCATATGTAGGCGACCTTTGACTCCCCTAGTGGTTGAGATGGGCCGTCAGACCTGCCACATGACCTGTCGTGCAGCCCCGTTGGCGGACCCGGGCACTGCAGCAGGTCCCCTACCTATCCGATGATAGCAGGGACGTTTAGAGCGTTACTTCACCCGATGGTGGGGTACGTTTATGGTCTCCGACCCTACCCATTCGGTCTCGCGTGCACCGCCTCATAGACCGTCTGATCGTGCAGGGAAGACCAGGTCAGAGCCCTACCCACTCGGTTCGCGTGCACTGCGACCTACACCGACTGGCGTCAGGGGTGACCCATGTTGCATCATGAGCATGCTCTGCATCTCTGCACTTGGTTGTGTTTGCTGCAATGATTGTTGCACTTGATTGACATGCATACTACCGGGTTTGGATCGACGCAGGTAGGTATGTAGTTCCTTACTGTTTATAGTTCAGTTCCGCATTTCTGTTTACTGCAGTTATCTTCAGTATTGTGGTAGATAGATAGACAGTGACTTACTGCTATTATTTTCTTCCTGTGCACATCAGTATGTATTCGCTGAGTTCTTATGACTCACCCCGTTAGCTCCCTGTTTTTATTTCAGGATGATGGTCTGGAGTGCCCGGCAGCTTGTCCCAGGTCGCGTATTTCTTCGAGATGATTCCGGGATTGTCTCTTTGACTTTGTTGGTGGTACATGTTGGTACCCGTTTTCTGTTTCTTTTACTTTACGTTTCCGCTGCTATATTTATGTTTGATTTTGCCATTTTACACGGCGGTATAGTTGTACGTTTGTGAGCCATGGAGGCCTGGTGTTTTGCGTTTGTCGTAAGTCGTACCGGTACGCTGCTTTATCATCGTCGCCGTTTCTGTTTTCGATTTCTACAGTCGCTTGTTCCAGCCCTATAGGCTGCGGTACAAGCTGGCTGAGGTAGTCGTGGTGGTCTGGTTGTAGAATTGTCCGCCGAGACGAGGGTGTAGCTGTCCGGTCGGTATCGGACGAGCGGCTCCTCGGGGCGTGACAGCTTATGTATCTAAAAGAATTTTAGATACATTGTCAACGTTATAAGAGCCTATTGGGTCACACACAAAGAACATGTTTGTTTTGATATGGGTTTATTTTAATTTGACTAAAATATGATGAACCTTAACCTAAATTGGATTAATTGAGTTAAACTCAAACGAATTCAATTAGACTATGGATTTGAGTCTAATCCGAGTTAGACTCATTTAGATTAGACTCAACCACTTAACGAGGAAGACCATAGGTCTTAAGCTTTTGTATGTATTGGATGAATACCAAAGGTCTTAAGAGTATTCAGTAAGATGAATACAATATTAATATAGATTAATGAGCATTAACCAAATGGGAGACAAAGAGACAAAGACTTTTCATATTTATTGGATGCATATAAAAGTCATTTTTCATTGGAAGAACTTAACCTGTTGAGTTTTTGCTCTTGGCCGAAAATCCCCTCTTCCTCCTTGTGACCGAACCACCCTAGGTGGCTAGCACCACGAAGGTGGTTCCTCTCTAAGACCGAGTTCGTACGATGAACGAGACATGTTTGTGTGGATACTAATAGAGACACGATCACTCTGATCGTGCTGAGATCCGTAGAACCAAGTTATCGTCGGGATTATGCTAAGGGCACACAACAAAGGTAATCAATCTCTTTACAACATTGTATATATCTTTCGTATGGACCACTCAGGAGGGATCATTTTTCCGCTACATGATGTGTTTATTTTTCGCACTAGATCCCTACATGAACTACACCAAATTGTACCACCTCTTAGATGGGAGGGCTTCTTTCAATTAATAGTAACTTAACATAGTTCATATCTTCTTCCAATTGCATAGAATTGTCATCTGAATAAATTGGCTCATTAGTTAACTTGGTTTCATCTTCGTCGTAAATCGGGTCACTAAATATTTCAATCTTGTCGTCGTTTCCGCCGCCTTCTGCGATCGGATGATCGGGAGAGTAGGACTAGTTGTAAGCTGAGTCTTCTAGAATCACACCACTGTTGGAAGACACAGTTGACCATTGGAGGGCGGTCTAGTGGGAGTCGAAGAGAAGGAAAGCATTGCCTCGTCGTTGTTGGTAACACTAGATACCACCACGGTTGATTTCTTGCTCTTCTTGTTGTCTACTGCAGCTGTGGGGACAACATTAGCTTCGGGATGGGAGAAGAGGCCCCCTATAATTGCAATTGTGTCGAGTGCAGAATTCTTCTTGCTACTAGAAAAATTGACGATTTCTTTGTTACAACTGTTGGTGATGTTTTTGGATCCGGACAGAAGAGCTAGGGTTCTAGGTGAGTATACTGGAGCTAGGGTTGTTTTCAAATTGAATTAGGGCTTTTGTGACGTATATGTAGATGGTGGTAGAGATGGAGTCCTTCATTACAATCTCTACCAGATCTGTGAGCCAAAGCATGGACGCCTCGGTCTCCACCAGTTCAGGGATTGGGCAAGCTGCTGCAGTTTGTGGTGTCAACCAGGATGACGAGGCGCCACCTGCTGCAGAAATGGATGGGGCGTCGGGATAGTTGAAGTTGAAGTGGGCACGAATCTGACCTATGATCTTGGTGTTGAAGTCTTTAATGTTGTTGAGGTCCTCATCTTCATGGTTGTCTCCGTCACCGTGGGAGGAAGGTGGATGTAGAGACATTACGGAGTCTAAGTTTTCTTGAAGTTGTAGGTGGTAGGGCAGTTGATCCTGTTGATGCAGTCTGACCCTGATTGTTGTTTTGGTGTTGACACCGATTTTAGTTTAGGTTAATAAGATGAGTCTGGTTTAAGTCTTGGTCGGGGACTGGGCACGACTCCCAGTGAGTGAAGCCGGGTTACGGAAACCCCGATGAGTGAAGCCAGGTCCCGGTGAGTGAAACTGGGTGATTGAAACTCCGACGAGTGAAGCCGGGTCCTGGTGAGTGAAGCCGGGTGACTGAAACCCTGGTGAGTGAAGCCAGGTCCTAGCTAGGGAAGCTAGGCTGAACGAAGTCCCGGTGAGTGAAGTCGGGCACGAAGTCTTGGTCCGGGGGACTGAGCATTGCGTGTACTGGTCAGAGAGGGCACGTGAGCTCGTTCTCTGGGACCAGAATGAGTTAGAGAAGGCTAGGGAGGCTGTTCTCTGGACTTAGGGCTGATTTGGTCGGAGCTGGATCGGTCTAGAGACCGATCAGGGAGTTAGCACGAACTCCCTGTTGTGGATTGGTCTGGTGACCGATCCAGAGAAGTCTGATCGTTTTGGTGAACGATCAGAGGGAGAGCCAAATGCTTCTGTTCGGCTCCTGATCGTTCTAGTGAACGATCAGGGAGAGAACAGAAGGCTTATACTGGGTTTCTGATCGTTCTGGTGAACGATCAGGGAGAGGTCAGAAGGTTTATGTGAGAAACTTGGATCGGACGCTTGACCGATCAAATATCTCATCCCGACCGAACAGGATGGCACCTGATCGGTCAGGGAGGTGACCGATCAGGGCACAACCTGATCGGTCAGGTGAGCGATTAGGGGGCTTTGGCCTACGAAAGCTGGGGAATCCCAGCAATGCTGTGGGTCGGTCCGGTGACCGATCCACGATCCGTGATCGGTCTGGTGACCGATCAGGGACCCACTGGATCGATCAAGAGCTTACCTGATCGATCAGGGTTCTCTCTAATCGGTCTGGTGACCGATCAGTAACTGAAAACTTTAATTCCAATACGCTGTCAGACTTCTGATCGCGTTCTAATTTCACTATGATTTTCTCTGCTATTACTGATTCACGTTTGATTTCATTTGCTAAACGTCTGCTAAGTGTGCAGGTAATGCAGGGATGATTCATTTGGAGGAGGGTCAACTGGGATCTTTCGTTATGACAGGTTTGACTGTTTTCCCTTTGCAGGTTACAACGTCTTCTGGCGCGAGTTGGCAACGGCTGGGAAGCTGACCTGGGGCTCGACTGGAGAGGGTTCGGGGAGTCTAGAAGAGGTCAGGGGTAGCTGGGCTATTGTAGATGAGCAGCTGGTGAGCTGCAGAGGAGCGTCTGGTGACCTGGCGATGGGAAGCAGGTTAAGAGTTGGCTGGCGAAGAAGAGAAGAGAACTCTTGAGTAACAACTCAGATCTCTCTAGCGACAACTCTCATTGATCCCGCACCTTGAAGCATACTCTTGAGCATTCTTTGAAGCTTTTGCAACTTGAGCACCTTGAATCAGAGGAGAGCTTGGCGAGTCCATCAGCAAGCAGACACGAAGAGCGGGGAGCTCTTGCGTGAGAGTTGTGCTGGGTGAGCTCGGTGAAGTGTTTCTTTCTGTGTGTTCATTGTGCTCTGTAAGTTTGTTTTGTCTCTGTGCTTTCATTTCATATCTCTCTGTTGAGACTTGCTGTGGAGAAGTTTCTCCACCGAGAAGGAGGTTCCATTCTATCCGGATTTTCCGGGGCTTGATCTGTCGACGATCAAGGGATCGCCCACCTTACGGGCACGCCAAGGAATAGGGGCAAGTTATCCCCGAACCTTATAAATCCTCCGTGTTAGCATTTCTGATTTGTGTTTTAATTTTCTGCTAGTTCTTGTTTTTGTTTTTGTCTTTCGCTGCCTAACCCTGATCACAGAAACAAGAAAAGTTCAAAAGTCCAAATCTTCCTGTGTCTGGCTACATTCACCCCCCCCTCTCTCTAGCCATCCAAGCACCAACAGATCTCATATCCCTCGACATTAAACTTATGCTTTGACATCTCTCCTTTATTGGTAATTAAAGATTTTTCAAAATGAGAATAAAGGTACTTACGATCTTTATGATCTTACGCCGCTAGACACTGAAATAATTTTTGTGACTTGTCTCTGTAGATATTTGATGCGTCAATTTCCGTAAGTGCACAGAATGTCATCAAGTAATAAAAGATATCGATCCCATGAGAACTGTGAATCAAGTACTAGTCGGAATTATAAAGTAGATTATCGAGAAAGTTGAAGATTGCTTGAGTTCACGAATGAGAGAGAAAGAGAGTGAGCTTAGAGTGAGAGAGAAGAGAGAGAGAGAGCGTTGAGCACGAGAGAGATGAGAGAGTGAGCTGAGTTGAGAAAGCGATTCTAGGATTTCAATTTCACCATAATGATTGTAAACACCTAATCTATGTTTGGTTTCCTATCTTCAATGGATATTTATATAGGTAAACTATCTTATGGTATATGATGTAACTTTTGGAACTACACAGAAGATATTAGTGACTGTTGGAGGGTAGTCTAGTCGGAACCAAAGAGAAGGAAGCATCGCCTCAGTGTTATTGGTAACATTGGATACCGTTCCGGTTGATTTCTTGCTCTTCTTCTTGTCCATCGTAGATGTGGGGACGATTGTAGCTTGGGGATGGGAGAAGAGGCCCCCTACTACTGCAGTTGTGTTGAGCGAGGAATTCTTCTTGCTGCCAAAAAATTGAGGATTTCCTTGTAATTTAGCTTGAACGACTGAGGAGCAATGGACGGATTCAAGTTTAACTCCGAAAATTGAAGTCTTTTGAAAAGAAAGAAGATTGGTTCTGCAGATTATTCTAGTGCTGCAAGTGATGTTTCTGAATCTGGATCGAAGAGCTAGGGTTCTAGGTGAGCATGTTGGAGCTAGGGTTGTTTTCAAATTGAATTGGGGCTTTTATGATGGATATTCGGCGGTGGTAGAGACAAAGTCTGTCATCTCAATCACTGCCGGATCTATGAACCAAAGCAAAGACGAATCGATCTCCCCCAGTTCAAGGGTTGGGGTAGCTGCTGCAGTTTGTGGTGTCAACCAGGATGATGAGGCGCCACCTGCTGCAGAAACGGATGGGGCGTCAGGAGAGTTGAAGTTAAAGTGGGCACGGATCTAGCCCATGATCTTGGTGATTCAGTGTTGAAGTCTTCGATGTTGTCGAGGTCACATCCTCATGGTTGTCTTCATCGCCATGGGAAGTTGTAGGTGGCAAGGTAGTTGATCCCAAATCCCTTGACACCAAACTTGCATTTTGACATCTCTCCTTGATTGGTAATTAATATTTTTTTTTCCAAAGGAGAATAAAGGAAGTTACGATCTTTACGATTTTGCACTGCTAGACGCTGTGATAACTTTACGACATATCTCTGTAGATATTAAATCTCATCTTAGGTGCTACAACCATAATATAAGGCTTTTTCAGCCAGAACTTGCCTGTCATGATCATGATCATGATCACGACTACGACGACTATCGATGGGATCTAAAGAGCTCTGATACCAACTGACATCAGACGGGATCATGATTATCTTGCGGCTATTGAATTTGTTGATTCACATACAAATATCAAAAATTAATCTTCTAAAATTTGTTAATTCGAAAGTAATATTAGGAAATAGAAAAATAACGACATTACTAAAAATATTATTAAATAAAAAATTTTCTCTTACATTACCCAAATAAGACGTTTATATAGACTCCAAATTCTAATACACAAAGAGTGAAATAAATCCAAAAATAAAGGAAAAAGACTCGCAATCCTAAAATCCCTAATTCATAAATACAAAGAATAAAAATTACTAAAAAAACTCTAAATACCCAAAAATAAAAAAATTAGCAAAAATAGTAATAAAAATTTTCAAATCCTCCCGCATCAATTATCTATAGTATTCATATGTAAATTATCAGATTCAATATCCCTCGGTATTAGATCTTTTGAAATTTAAAAGGTCTTAATTTTTTATTTGATAATCGGAATCACATTGTAGAACTGTCAAGTTTTGAACTTAAAAAAATATAATTTAGTCTTTTTTTTAGAGCATCCGAATATATTTTTGCTATTTTTGAGTTATGATTTATTTATATTTATGTTTAATTATTTAAGAAATCATCATTACTAAAGGACGATGATTATTTGAGAAATAATATTATTTTTTTCTTTAAAAATGTAAAGGATGATGAATTTTCTTTTCTCGTCTCTTATCAATTTTTAAGATAATGACTATTCTATCTTTCCAGCGTCACTTTGATTGAAAACGCTCTTGGCGCCGGAGTTAAAAGACGCAATGAGCTCAACATCTAGCGCCGAAAGGTAACGAAGACACATGCTCACATGCGGATTGGGGTTTTGTGCTTCGTCTTGTGGTCTTCTTCTCCTCAGGTTCCCTTAGTTTGCTCCTACCGCCCTCGTTCATAAGCTACGACCAAAAAAGTTGCCACCTCAAAGACAGCCGACCTCTTCCAGTGACTAAAAACTGAGCCATCGAGACGAGAGCGCAGCGCTGTGTGTCTGCACTTTTTCTACTGCAATGCATGGAAATTGTACTATAATGAATGGTCACGTAAACCAAGGTAGGGGAGGAGTAGCTAAGCTCTGCCCTGTCACTAGCAGTAGCTTTTTTGTTTGTTGCCTCTTTTCCTTCTTAATTCCCCTTCCACTTCTCCACCTTCGTCATCGTCTTGCGATTGCATGTCTCTATCTTCCTCCGTGACTCAGGGAGACAGAACCAAAAAAGAGGGCGGATGTGTGTCGGCAGTATTCTTGGGAGGATGAGGAGAGAAAATACAGTGGGCGCATGCTCTCCCGCCGTGGTTTTGCTCCGTGTCCAATAGCTGAGCAATGACAGCTGACCGTCCTGAAATCTCCATGAATACAAAGCTGGTGCAAGAGGGAGGAGCAGATTGTCTCCGAATCTTTGCCTCAATCATGCATCGATCGAATGGATTGCCGTCCCGCAATCCCTTTCGGATAGCCTGAGATTTAACGTTTACTGCGAGGGATAATTGCCCCGGCCGGCCACCTTCTTCCTCCTTTCTCTCTTTGTTTATAAGGACTGCTCGTGCAGCGGTTTGGTAGTTGGGAAGCCCATGGAACTCGACGAGCAGGGCTTCTTGGACGAGCTGCTCGGCCCCTTCTTCGCGCCCGGCGAAGCTGACGCCTGCTTCGACTGTTTCCAGCAGAGCCCCGCCGGGCTCCTCCCTCCCTGCGCCGGCTATGACTACTGCCTGAGCGACGCTGTGTACTCTGCCGCGCCGGAGGTACAGTCCGAGTACGGCCAGAGCTCCGGCAAGTCGGAGGCGCCGCCGCCGGTGGTCGGGCTGAGGAAGACGAGGAAGAAGAAGCTCGAAGGCGCGCCGTCGAAGAATCTAATGGCGGAGCGGCGGAGAAGGAAGAGGCTTAACGACCGGCTCTCCATGCTCAGGTCGATAGTCCCCAAGATTAGCAAGGTGGAGTGCTTTTTCTCTTACTCTGTCCATCAAGTGTTCGACAAAATGCTCATGAGAAAAACACGCAGATGGACAGAACTTCCATTCTCGGGGACACCATCGATTACATGAAGGAGCTAATCGACAGGGTCAAGCACCTGCAAGAGGAGACTATCGACCTCACTCCGGATCAAGACACTAATCTACTGAACATCTTCAAGGAATTAAACTCGAAGGAGGTCTCGGTGAGGAACTCCCTAAAGTTAGTATACGCGCATTCCCGTGGCTTCTTCGACGCTCACGGATCTCGTGTGCATTAACGATCTTCCAGTTCGATGTCCAAAGAAGAGAGAACGATACGCGCATCGGAATCTGCTGCGCCGCCAAGCCGGGCCTCCTGCTTTCCACCGTGAGCACGCTGGAAGCACTCGGGCTGGACATCCAACAGTGCGTGATGAGTTGCTTCAGTGAATTCGGAATGCAGGCATCTTGCCTAGAGGTAAGTTTGCATTATGTAATTGACATTGTCGGGATTTTGTTCTACTGATCCTCGTTCGAGTTGTAGGAGATGGATCAGAGGGCAGTCATTGGCGCTGAAGACATCAAGCAAGCACTCTTCAGGAATGCAGGGTATGGAGGAAAATGCTTATGAGAGAAAATTGATGATAGATTTAAGTTCATCTGCTAGCTGTGCAGTGTGACATGAGCCTTGAGGAATATTTGCCTGTCAAGGATTTGAGGGATGTTTGTCTTGCCCTTTGGCTTGGTATTGTTAAAGCAGCTACCTAATCCCATACATCTATTTTATATTTCTCTCTTTATGCTTCTCGGGCTCCATCTTTCTCTGTTGGCTAAGAAAGTAAGAACAAAACAAAAGTGTGATATAGCCTGCCCCTCGTACATGCACCACATGGACGCCACCACTTCTTGATAGTTTACTGCACAAAAGTAAATGATGAACCAAAATTTTCATAATACTAAAATCACATAGCTATTTCCTATGTATCTATCCCCTCTGACTATTCAAAAATTTATTATTTTTAATATATGCTATAAATATATTAATAAGATTTTAAAAAATATATTAATTTTAATTTAAAATATTTTTTTCTTCTCGAAATGTATCAGACAATTTAATAAAACGGTTAGAAACCGATGGATGGATCGACACTCATTAAAAATTAGAAGTTTAATATTTTAAATAAAAAATTCAGAATTAATTAGTATCGGTTGATGTAGTCTTACATTATTATTGTTTTGATATTGACACCGATTTAAATTCAGTTAAGTGAGAATTGAAAACGGATAGTTAAGTTCGGATTAGAAGTCCTGGTGAGTGAAGTTGGACATGAAGTCCTGGTGAGTGAAACTGGGCAAAAGTCTTGGTGAGTGAAGCTGGGCACGAAATCCTAGTGAGTGAAGCTGGAACGAAATCCTAGTGAGTGAAGCTGGGCACGAAATCCTAGTGAGTGAAGCTGAGTCCTAGCATGGGAAGTTAGGTGAAGGAAATCTTAGTGAGTGAAGCTAGGTGAAGTAAATCCTGGTGAGTGAAGCTGGGTCATAGTGAGTGAAGCTAAGTTGGACTAAGTCCCGGTGAGTGAAGCTGGGCATGAAGCCTTGGTCTAAGGGACTGAGCATTAAGTGTATTGGTCAGAGATGGCTAGGTAGCTCGTTCTCCGGGACCAGACTGAGTAAGAGAAGGCAAGGGAGCCTGTTCTCTGAACTCAGGGTTGAAATGATTGGCTGGATCGATTTGAAATCCGATCAAGGAGTTGGCACAAACTCCCTTGATTCTAGATCGGTCACTGGACCGATCCAGGATGTCTAATCGGTCTGTTGACCGATCCAGAAAGCTTCTGAGGAAACAGAAGGCTTTCTGAACGGTCTGGTGACCTATCAGAAAACAGAAAAGGTCACAGAATGTTGGTGATCGATCAGTATGATCGGTCAGGACTTTCCTGGACGGATCAGGAGGTAGCCTGATCGGTCCAACCCCATGCTGATCGGTCAGCTGGGCCGATCAGCCACCTTCCTGATCGGTCAGGTTGACCGATCAAGCCTTAGCTGATCGGTCAGTGAGACCGATCAGGGGTCTTGACTCTCTAAACCCTGAACTTCCAGTAAGGTTTGTGATCGATCTGGTGACCGATCCCTGATCTCTGATCGGTCAGTGAGACTGATCAGAACTTCACTGGATCGATCATAATGGAGTCTGATTGGTCAGGAGGGTGTCTGATCGGTCAGGGTGACCGATTAGCGCCTTAGAATTTTAATTCAAACGGTTGTCAGATTTCTGATTTTCTTCTGATTTGCTTTGATAATAACTCTGTGAGTGTGCAGATGATATAGAGTCAAATGAAGGAGCAAGAAGAAGGGTCAAGGGTGACTTTCTCTGGTGTCTTTTTGTTTAGTATACACTTGCAAGTTTCAACGGCACTTGACGACCTGAAGCTTCAGCTGAGGAGGTAGGTTGAGAGCTCAGATGGGGTCAGTGGGTGATGACTGATCTGAAGCTTTAGCTGGAGAGGACTTCAGTGAGCTCAGAGGGGGTCAGTGGGTTACACCTGGGTGTATGCAAAAGAAAGAGTTAAGAAGAAGAGGTTGGCGAAGCAGAGACAAGGAGAGACAACGAGAACAAAGAACTGAGTGAAGGGGTTTTGTGTTGAGTTGTGTTGTGCTCTGTATTCAGCTTCTTCGTGCTTGATCTTCTGTGCTTGTGCTTAAGGTTGCATCTGTAAGCTTCTTCTCAAGTCTCCTGTGCTTATTTTGATTTACTTCTGAGACTGTCTGTGGAGAGGTTACTCCACCGAGAAGGAGAAATTCTTAGCCGGTTTTATTCTGGGGTCTGATCTGTCGAATATCAAGGGATCGCCCACCTCACGGGCACGCCAAGGAGTAGGGGCAAGTTATCTCCGAACCTTGTAAACGTTTGTGTCTCTGTTCTTCTTCTTTCTGTTTGTTTTGTATTTCCGCTGCTAACTTAAGTGCAGAAAGAAAAGAAATCAGAGTTTTTGGTGGATGACTATTCACACCTCCCTCTCTAGCCATTCCAGATCCTAACAGTATCATTATCTTAAGTTATTTAATATGTTCATAATAAATTTTGTCCGGTCTTTATAAGATTAAAAATTCATGATCTCAAATCTGACATTGTTGATATATTAAGAAAATTTTCAAGATTATATTAATTTTGATTTGAAATTATTTATATTGGAAATATAATCGAAGTTCTATATTAAATATACATGGGTCTCCATTAGATAAATTGATGATTAACACATATAATATTGTTATCTTGAGATTTGAGAGTCAAAACTTGACAAAATCAGTGTGTCTCCCTCTCCACGCGCTAGTCACAATATCTTGGCTAGTGGTCCCGATGATTTACCTTTTTCATATTGGCCTTGAGAAGGGAGGGAGTTGGGAGCAAGTGAATCGCCTTTTGCCCCTTTATTAAAAATATATGAAAAAATCATGAGTTTAAAAGATGAAAGATATCTCGATTGATATAAGACTTTTTGAATATAATCCAAAAATAAATCCATGAGGACATAAATTTAAAGTGACCAATATCATACTATTATATATATATATATATATATATATATATATATATATATATATATATATATATATATATTATTTTAACAAGTAGTATCAGACTAATAGTCTAGATCGAGTTATATGGGTAGAATAATAACCTTAAACAAAGGAGGCGAGAGCTCCTAGATAAGTGCTCTAAGCATATAGTCCAATTAAGTTAAGGGTGACCGGATATTTGACGGAAATCATGAAGAATGAATCTTAAGTGGTGAAAAATTCAAATAGGTCAAGAGTGATTAAATACTTAGCGAAAATCTTTAAAAAGTGAATATTAGGCGATGACAAATTTTAGAGGAGAGAAATGATCTCAATTGATTAGATATACGAGGGGAGATCTAGAATAAGCCGATGATGATAGAATGTTTAAATTTAATTAAACAATATTATACATCGTTGATATATATGAATTTTTTTATCTTAATATTCTAGAATTGTATTCCAATCTAAAATTTTTAAAAACATAGAAATTTTAAAAACGGTGAAAAGAGGAGAAGTCTCAAAGGAATTAGTAAGCATGATTTTAATATTACTAAAATGTAATACTTAAAATAATAAATTTCGAAATTTAAATGCGCGGTAGAGTAAGATGACTTCGTAAGCTTGCCCCGAAAGTCATATGTTTGGGATACGTAGAACTGGATAGCCCAAGGTAAAATAAATGTTGGAGCAGATAGTAAAAAAATCAGGGATGGATCGATTTGGCATTATGAAAGTTTTTCATCGATCACTAAGATAAATCAGAAAGTATTCATGGTGGGCGATCCGGAAGTCCAACGTCCTAGAGTTCGCATCCCATTTGAAGGAAAAATTCCTATAAAATATATCGTAACTAAGGATCAAACCGCGGATGTCTAGGATAGCGACTAGTCATCTTACCATTATACCATAGCTCCCGGGACAAAGTAGGAACATGAATAATGTGCTCGAAATCTGTCATTGCTGTCTGCCCGATACCTAATTACATTTTATTTATTTTTGGATAATTTTTAGATATTTAATTTTTTTAATCAATTAATTTTGGATATCGTCCATCGGATTTCATAAAAATTTTTGGCTACAATAGAGATGTTTGATTTTTTAATCAATTAATTTTTAGAAATGTTTGATTTGTACATTTAAGATGAGCGATATCATTTTTGTTTTTTATTTTTTTATTTTTAATTTTTGGCTACAATAGAGATGTTCTGCCTGTGAGTGCCGTGCCGTGCAGTGCAGATATGAGCACCTGTCGCCAAGGCATGTAGCTTGTTCAGGTTAGCAATGGAACGTTGTTATCTCATATATTCATGGTTCAATATCTAACTATGATATATTTTTTAAAAATTTTTTTTTAAATGAGATACGAATCTTAAAATGTTGGGCTTCTAGACTGTCCATCATGAACGCTTTTTAATTTATCCTGATGATCGATGAAAAATTTCTATAGGACTCGATCGATCATCTCAGATTTATCTGCTATTTGATCCAATATTTTTTTTTTTCGTTCGGGACAGCAATGGACAACGGTTTGCGCCCCCTCTAATAGTAGTTTGTAGCTATGGCTGAAAAAGGAAGGAAAGAAATGGTTTGCCTTTCAATGATTAATGAAAAAGACAATTCAGAACCATATTTTTTTTAATTTAATAACACTCATGTGTTCATAATAATTTATCAAAGACGCACTTTAAATCACTAAATCCCTACAAAAAATACATGTATTTTTAATTTTCTAAAAAAATATTTATTTTTCTATTTTATTTCTCCTACCAATTACTTTGGTATTGCATTCAAATAACAATACTATCACCATATTGAATTTCAAATAATAACACTATTGTGATGCATAACCATATCTAATTTTCAAAAAAATAATACTATTGTGATATTACATAAATCTTAAAACTAACAATACTGTGATGTTGTATTTTGAAAATTATCATCACAGTCATACTATTATTTGTTGAAATTCAAGACGATAGTTCTTTGAATATAATATCAGTGGTTAGTAGGAGGGTTATCATGAAAAATAAATGAATCCTTTGAGAAATTTAAAAATTAAGTATCTTTTGAAAATGTCATAATTTTAAGTGCGTCATTGGTCAATTAATGTATTAATATTCTTCTAGTTTCAAACTACAAAATATATTTAGGAGTTAGAAGCAATGTGTGATAACAAGTTGTAGGCCATTTTTTTTGTGCATTGTGATCCCAAAAGTTTTGCTTGTGTTCAATGGTGGAGCCAGATTGGGTGATCTACTCGGACTATGACCCTTGACCATCAATGTCGACGCTTTCATCTCGACTTAGCTTCCTCTTTTGATGTTGTCAACCGGGCTAATCTCCTCTTTCTGTCAATGCCGATCGAGGTAACCTTTTTTTTTCTCATTTTTTTTTTCTTCCCATTTAAATCTCTTTCTCACCTTCATTGAGCTCCCGGTCTAGAGTCCGGGTAGCCACAAAGATGGCTCCGCCCTTGCTCATGTTCACGTCAGCACCTTCGAGTAGGGTCCCCTCGAACTTATGCGTGAGGGTGGCAGTCACTGCAGAAGGATGGTGGAATTTGTGAATAATTAAAGTTGACAATCTAATTGGTAATTTATGGAGATCTGCCGCCTCATTCGAGATCACTGATAAAACTTTTAAGCTTACTGTAGAGACTTCCTTCTTTTGACATGGTGATCAGTCCTACGAGGAAAAACACGCGAGAGCAACCCTAAATAGTATAATAAAAAATTGGAAAGTAATAAGAGAGTATAAGTTAAAGAGAGTCGGCCTCTCTTCATGGAGCATATATTGGTTTATCATCTCGCCTTCACGGGCTGAATCGGATGGTAAGACGCCTGACTGATTTGGTCGAGATCATAGATTCGAGGGTCGCCAATTGCTCACGGGGATAAAATTCTGGTCTGCTGGCATTAATTTCCTCGACCCCAGACATCTCACTACATCAGTGATAACCGTGGGTTGCCTCCCTCTAGAAATCTATGAGACCGAAACCAGGAGCCGCTAAGATAACGATTCCACCTTTTTTTTGATGGTTTACCATCTCTCAAGGCGGCTACTTTAAGACCTAGTCACAATGAAACTACCTTTGCTAAATCTTCTCCTTCTCTAAAGCTTTATAGAGGCTGAGAAGCCTCTTATAAAACAACACAAGAGACAGAGATATAAATACAAGTGAAAGCAAAAAATAACTTTACAAATAAGAACGTTGCTTTGATACAAATAACAACGTTGCTTTGAGATCTTTTCTTATTATTTAGAATTGCCTTTTGATAGTAGGAAATGCAATAACACTCGTTTTCAACTTCCAAAAAAATCTTTTACTCTTTCGAACTTCTTCGGGTTAATTTCCGTCTACCAGTTGATTGATTTTACCCAGCAATTGATTGCTCCATTGTAGATTCTAACATTGCTCTGATCTGTCAGCTCAACGTCTCCATCCATCTCACAATCAGTTGACTATCCATTATCACCAGTCGACTATTGCCTAATAAGTCAAATCTCACAGTCTAATTATGAACTCCCAGTTCGCTTAAATAACAACATTAGTCGACTGATAAACTCGATCATTTGATTGATTATGATCAGTCGATTTATTACGGTCAATCAATTGGTTACAATCAGTTGAGTTTCTTTAGCCTATTTTTGAAGTTTATGTTCGTTGAACGTTGCCCTAACCTGTCAACTCAACGTCTCTATCCATCTCAGCATCAGTTGACTACCCATTACCATCAGTCAACAATTGCCTAATTAGTCAAATCTCACTGTCTAGTTCCGAACTCTCGATTCACTTAAACAATGACATCAGTCGACTGATATACTCCATCAGTCGGTTGATTACGATCAGTTGATTGATTATGAACAGTCGAGTTTTTTAGTCTATTTTTGAAGTTTTTGTTCATTGCTATAGTGTTATCAATTGACTGATAAAACGTATTAGTCGATTATACTGTAGCAAATTGTTGCTCATGATTAGTATTCACTATTACTACCATAGAAACTATAGCAAATTACTGTAGCAAATCTTATTTTTAGGATTTCGTGTCGATTAATAGATTGATACACCCTATCAATTGATTATTACTCCTATTTCAGCATTACTAAAGTTTAAATCTCCCTTTGTCCGCTATCTGATTGATCTAAACCTACCAAGTCTTCTTTTGCTTGACATCTGTGTTGGTGCAATCAATCTCGAGAAAGGTTGATCAAGTTGATCAAGTTCGGGTTGGTTTGAGTTTGAGTTTTGATATTAGATAATGTGTGAGAGAGAAGTCAAATAGGTCAAGGGAAGACCGAATATTTGACTTGGCAACGGAAAGCCCTACCCGGAGGTTAGGCAATGAAAAATTATAACTCTAGGTTAGGCAATGGAAAGTCTTAATTGAAGATTAGGTAAGGAAAAAATTCTAACTAGAAGTTAAGTAAGAAAAAGTTTAACAAGAACATGGTAAGAGAAAAGTCCAAGTGAGTCCAAATGGCTTCTTAGACACTAACAGATCTCGTGTGCATTAACAATCTTCCAGTTCGATGTCCAAAGAAGAGAGAACGATACGCGGATCGGAATCTGCTGCGCCGCCAAGCCTGGCCTCCTGCTTTCCACCGTGAGCACGCTGGAAGCATGATAAATACCATTTTATTGATTATTTTAATTGCTAAAATCCATGTTTGACCTATGTTTTTAGTGCTTAATTGTGAAATTGCCCTAGGTTTTAGAACTTACTCTTATTTTGGACTTAATTGCAAATTTACACTTATTTGGATTAATTGACCACTAAATTCTTGATCTATATTTGTAGGCATGAAAGGTTCATGAATCTAGGGCATATTGGGTAAAACTTGAGTTGGAAGTGACCCGGATCGAGTTTTCAAGATTAGGATAAAATCTGGGTCGTCCGATTCAAGAGCGGCTAGATCTGAGCCATCCAGGACTATCTGAAGCCATCCAAGCTAGGGTTAGGGCAGATCAAGCACTCTGATCAAGATCTGAAGGTTTCATCCCAATCAGAGCTCAATCAACCGTTGGATCAAGCTCAGAGGGCTCTAGATCGTCCATTCAAAGATGAGGTTGATCTGGACTATCCGTTACAAATCTGGAGGTTCCGAGCTACCACAAGGCAGATCCTGACTCCAGATCATCATCATAAAAGTTTGGATCAAATCAGAGCAAGATCAGCCGTTGGATCTCCTCCAATCAATCTGAGCCGTCCAAAGTTAATTACTTAAGGAAAAATTTCCCACAGCGCACAGTGTCGCGTCTTCCTCGCCGCAAGCCTCCTTCTTCGCGTGTTCTTCAGTTTTTCTTCATCTAAGGGGCGCGACCCCTCAATTCTCCTATTAGATCGAGTGCTAGGTCATTGGTGAGCTCATCCGTGAAGTTCTAGACTCAACTTGCCCAAGAAACAGAGCTAAGTGAGGGTTTCCTCAACTCTTCCATTTGTTTCTTTTGCATTGGTTGTGTTCCATCTCCACCCACCCGAGCAGTTCAGAGGGGTTCCCTGGAGTGTTTGGATCATCCACAAGCTACAGCGTAATCGGACACAGCTGAATTGAAGGAATTCGAATGGAAAATTCGGATTTGAGCAAGCTGAGTTTGAATGGATCGCTGATTGAGTTTCTCCATTGAATTGCTGAGCTTAGGGGTTCGAGGCTCACCCTTGCGTGACGAACAAGGTGTATTTGAGCTAAGGGAGGATTGAGGCTTAGTTTCGTAGCTAATTTCTCTTGTTTTAGTTGTAATTTTAATTCTGCCGCAAGTTTAGTTTCAGATTTCATATTAGTTGTTTAAGTTCACATTTTTGAATTGTCTCTTCAGTAGATAGGTTTCAATTCTGCAGGTAGTTGGCTAATGAGTTTGTTTATGGCACATTTGCTTTCAATTTTAGTTTAATTGCTGTTTAATTTCCTGCGTATCAAATTTCAGCTGCGTATCAGCTTCCTTTTCTGCCAAGTCAGCTTAGTTTCTGATTTTTGTAGCTTAATTCCAATTCGATTTATGTCTAGCTAAATGCTTGCAATTAGAGATCATATTTAGTGTGTTAATGTATTAGATTCAAGTTTATTTCTCAATCAGTTTTATTTCTGAAATTAAGTTCAGTTGTGGCGTATCAAACCCCAATTCCTATTTCGATTTTCAGTTTTTGCACACCATCTGTGCTAAATTCAGTGTCTGTTTTGCGTATCAGATTTGTGTTTCTGAAAATTGCATCAAGAGAATATTGATTGATGAATTGTCCCTGATCTGAATTCACAGCTTGTAGACTTTACTGAACATTGCAGCGAGCTGAAATTCTGGGCACTTCATTCGATCTGATTTCTGAAGTTTTTCATCCATTTGTATTCAGTGTGGCTTCCATATTGATTAGAGTTCATTTCTGCCATCGAATTCAGCTCTGTGCTCTAGTTTCACCTATGGTTACTTCTGAATTTAGTGGTCTGTTCATGCGCATAAAATTGTAAATCTGCAGTTGTGTCAGGGTGGGATTTAAAACTGATTGGAGGATCATGTTCTTCATTTAGTATCAGTTTTTGGCACATAGATTTCTTCCTTTTGGTATTAAGTTGTTCATTTCTGAAGTATCAAGTCATAGTTTCTGCATTTGATCAATTTCTGCATTTGCATCAATTCTGCATCAGATTTTGCAAATTTGGAAGATTCAATTCCATCTGTGTTCAGTCTTTAGTTCCGAAATTGCAATCAATTGAATTGAGTTCTTAGGAATCTTATGTAGCTATTAGTTTGGAGCAAAAGATTTCAGTTGTTGTTTGGTTTTAGCATCCAATTCAGTTGCTGAATTTTACATGTATTGCCTGCTGAATTTCTGCAATTCTGCTCTCATCATTTGTATTAGATTAGTTTCTGAATGGGTTAGTTTTCTTGCTGCATATTAGTGTCATAGCTCCTGAATGGTGTATCAAACTAGACCTTAACAAATTGATTGATGGCAGCTTGTGTTTCATCCGGTTGGTTCTGAATTTTTCAGCGTACCAATTTCAGATTGAGTATCAATTTCATTTCTGCATTCCCACTGTTATTTCCTTGCAGTGAACTTCATTGTTAGCTTAGCCTTCAAGCTGAGTTAATCGGCCACAATTGCTGCAGCTAATTCAAATCCTTGGCACATAAGTTGTTCTCACATTGGTATCAAGTTTGTTAAATTGCTTGCACTTTTTATCAAGTGAAATCTTGGCACGGTTTTTGTATCAGATCGGTTTTAAATTGCTTGCAATTGTCCATGTCTTGTGTTTGATTTTGTTGGTTCATTGCTTGGAATTTGTCTCACCTTTGAAATCAGAATTGGTCCAAATTGATTAAGTGTTTTAGTGGATTAAGTGTCAATTGGTTGAATCATTCAATGCCATCACTTGTTTAGTCATGAGTTAAGTTTTCCATTATTTTTCATTGTGATTTCGTCTCTGAATTACAACCCAAAACTCAATT
This sequence comes from Boesenbergia rotunda, assembly GCA_024364735.1. NCBI lineage: Eukaryota > Viridiplantae > Streptophyta > Magnoliopsida > Zingiberales > Zingiberaceae > Boesenbergia > Boesenbergia rotunda. The sequence goes on along the minus strand of JAGFNQ010007297.1, from coordinate 152,943 downwards.
ATTTATTTGAAACCCAAAAACACAAACGACACATAAACCAAGCTCGAATCAAACACAACAACTAGCCCCGAGAAAAATACGACCTGTGGCCCTTTTACTACGTTTTCATATTTTGATTGCAAAAAGGGTTTCCAGCATTTATTCATATCTAAATTCTGACGGATCCACACATTTCGTGACAACTTTAACCTAGTAAATCGGGTCCGTCAAATTTTTGGCGCCGTTGCCGGGGACGCAACTAGTTGATTTGTTTGATTTTTTGCTTGTATGCTTTTGGACATATCATTGGGTTCTATTCTATTTTGCTTTATCTTTTGTATATGGTTGCTGCTATTTTTCTTGTTTGTTTTGTGACAGGGGTGCAGGTTCAAAATGTTTTCATCCACTTATCAGCAGCCGTGTCCACAATTTCAGCAGAACCAACCTTTCAATCAACCATTACAGCAATTTCAACCGCCACATCAAGAATTCCAACAGCCCTATTCTAATTTCCAGCAACCAAATCAGTTTTTTCAGCCACCATTACAACAATTCGAGAAACCACAGCAATTCCAACAATTTCAGCCAGATTTTCAGCCAAGTCTACCAAATTTCCAAAATTTTCAGAATGGGCAGCCACCACTTCAGCAATTTCAGCCCAACTTTCAGCAACCTTATCAACAAGATCAATCACCTTTTCAAGGAATTCAACAAGGGTACCAAGTTAATTCGAATTTCCAGCAACCATGTCAATTTCCACTGCAAGTTCACCCTTGTAATCAGAATTTCCAGCCCGCGCAATCTCAGTTTTTACCACCACAATTTCAACCTCAGATCCAAGATTTCCAGGGCTACCATTCTCAGCAAGTTCAACCATCCTTTCAACCACAATTTCAACATTTTCAGCAAGATTTCCAGTTTCAAGGACAGAATTTTCAGCAAGACACTCAGAATTTTCAGCCCCTCCCATTTCAGCAGTTTAACCAAGGAGACTTTGATGATCCTGATTGGGATGAGGCTCTACACCAAAGGATGATGGAGATGTGTCAACAAATCCTACAACAACAGCAAAGTTTTCAACAACAACAACAAAATTTTCAACAACAACAAGAGCAAATTTCTCAACAACAACAACAACGCCTTGCAAAATTGGTTGATCAATGGAATCAGATACAAGCCCAAAGATCAGGACAATCAGATGAATCTACAGGTGTAGGGGATTGCACTGAGCCCCAGGAATCACCAAAAGAACCAGAAAGTGTAGGGACTTGCATGGTGGAAGCAAGAACCCAAGGATCACCTACTTTAGTTGAGTGTCCACCAGAACTTGAACCTGACGTGGAGCAATTACTTGACCAGGAGGAGAACACGGATACATCTACTTCTGTAGAATCTCCAGGTATTTTTCAGCACGATCAGGTAAATACTACTCCTAATTTTTATGAAAATTGCATAGAGGTAACTCAAACTGATTTTATTGTTTGTGATATACTTAGGGATGCATCTCTTGTAGAATTTGATTGTGAAAAATCCCTAGAGGTACCTAGTGTTGAACTTGTTGAATATGAATCATGCTGTGATACATTAGATGAAAATGCTGAATGTGAAAAATTTTTAGAAGTGCCTAGTGTTGTTGATTGTTGTGACGAGTCTTTTGATATATCTTATGCTAAAAATAATTGTGAAAAATTCATTGAGGCACCTAAAATTGATTTCATAGGTTGTGATACATTGCTTGATACATCCTTGGTAGAAAATAATTGTGAAATTTCTATTGAAGTGCCAAGGATTGATTTTATTATTTGTGATGAGTTCTTGGATGCAAATTTCGTAGAAAATAATTGTGAAACATTTATTGAGACACCAAGCATTGATTTCATTGGATGTGATGCAGTTTTGGATACAATTCTTGCAGAGACTGATATTATTCTATTTCTTTCTGACCTTGCACGCTTGAGAGAGGTATTACATTGTTTTGCAGGGTCCAGAAGACTTCAGGAGTAGGTGCTCCAACTGAACAGACTTCAACCTCCTGGAAGGACTTCTAAAAGGCATAAAGAAGGAGGAGATGATTTTACTTTAATTCGAAGAACTCCATTCCTTCAATGGATTTTGAACCTAAATCGCCTGCGGCCACCAGAGCATTTTTCTGCAAAGTTTAAGTGTGGGGGAGTCCTAGCTCTCTCAGCCACTCATGTTCCTCCACCACCACGATGGAGGCTACTTCTGGATAGGCTCCGTCCACCAGAATAAAGGGGAGTTTATTCTTCTTGCATTTTCTTTTACTTTTATGACTTCTAGAATTTTCCTTTGAATTGAATCCTTACTAATAAATGCATGGGTAGAGTAGAATGCATAGGAGTAATTGTAAATACCTTGTTATTTCTCTTGTGACTTTTTCTTGCATGATTAGGAATAAATGTATCCCTCTAGGTTATCTCCATAGCATTTGAGAATCTCTTGGAAAATAAATTAAATTTGGTTGTCGAAACTTAAGGTTTTAGATCATGGATGAAATCTTGGATATTTGAGTACTACTTTGCTTTAGATTCTTAATTGAGGACTTGGGATGAATTATTTTTACCTAGTGAGAATTAGCCTTATATTTGTGATACACATATGTCATTGTGCTCTAGAACTTGCTTAGGTTCTTTCAAAATCATATTTCAATAATTGGATCACATCTATAGAGACTAATCACTTTGTTTACCTTTCCATATCAATTTTGGCAAAAATCATGTCTACTCTAATTGTCTTTCCTTATTCCTAATCTTAACCCCAATTTTTTCTATGGATTTGTTGCTTGGGATGTTTTCTTAGTGCTACTTTGCCCGAGACGGACAAAGAATTAAGTGTGGGGGAGTAATTAGTGTATCAAGGAAGCATTTGGATTCAAAAAAAAAAAATTTCTGCATTTGGAAGGATCAAAGTGAGTTAAGTTTTGTATCAAAAATGAGCTAGAAGAAGTGGTTAAGGATGGAAATCAATTGAAGCATCTAGAGTTTTCATCATCAATAGAAGATCCAAGAAGAAAACAGTGAGAAAAAAAAATTGTTTGTGCCAAAGTGAAGGAAAATTTTTGCATGAAACAAAGGCTGAGGAAGTCAAAGCTGGAAATTCGGAACTGCATTGCAATGGTGGAGTTCACAGCAGCTGAGTTGAAGGACAAATCTCTGCATTCGGCTGAGAAGAAAAAAAATTTGGCACCCAAGGCAAGAATTGGTGCAAAAAGGGAAGAAAAGGATTCAATTCTAGCAGACCTTGAATGGTTCTAAACTGAAACTAATATAGGCTTGCTGCCGAGTGCAGGGAGCTGGAAACAATCTGAATTGAATTATGGAAATGAGGCTGAGTGAAGACTGATCAAAAGCTGAGAAAAAGAAAAAAAAATCTGAAACTGCCAGAATCTGAACTGCACTGCAGCAGTATTGCAAAATCTGATGCTTGTAATTTGCCAAGGCTTGATTTGGAGCTGTTGAAAAGGTAGTGGGATCTGTATTGGAAAGAAGCAGGAAGATTGCAGCAGGATTTGTGCCAAAAAGAAAATAAAAGAGCTGAACAAGAGCTGCTGAAATGACACAAGTTGAATTGATGCAGTTAATTCTAAATTGCAGCTGGGAACAAGCTGAATTGTGTTTGACAGGAATTGAATTGCAAGGTCCAACCATCAGAAATTCTGAAAAGCAGAAGGGCTGTAAACATGGCTGAACTATGGTCGAATTCTTGATGGAGCCGTTGTCAATTCCTGCATTCGAAGCTGAGAATGCAGTTGAAAAAAAAGATTTCAGATTGGTAGTGTTCCATGCAAGCAATTTCTGCACAAGTTTGGTATCAACTTGGACTGAAATTTGGTCCAGATTAGAACAGAATTGAAAGGTCTCAATGCAGTGCTAAATGGACACAGAATTTGTAGAGAAAGGAACAAATTGAAATTGAAATGTGCCAATTTGAAGGAGGTGAATTAAGAGTGAGTTGCAAGGGTTGTTTAGTGAAAGTGGTATGTTGAGTATCTATTTTACTTGATATTAGATGTTCTCTGATACAAACCCCAATCACTCCATTAGAAGATTTGAAAAAAAAAACAGAAAATAGTTTGAGAAAAGAGAAAAAAAGAGAGAGAAACAAAATGACACACAATTGGAGTTTTGGCATTGCAACTTTTCTCATCCGAGTCCAAGCTTTATTCCATTTCATTTCTGACCTTGCTAGAGAGAAAGGAAAAGAGGAAAAAATCAGGAAAGAAGATGGAGAAAGAAATTGGCACGCAAGGTGGAAGTTGGCACAATGAGGTTAAGGAAGGGTTTCTCATCCAAATCAAAGACAATTATTCAAGTTTGACTTCACAACACTTTTGAGATCATTAGGGGACTGTATGGAGAGCAAAGATGCATCAAAAATATCCTCAAGCACTCAAGTCTTCTACTTTATTAGTTTTTCCATTTTCTTGATTTTTATTCCATTTCTTATCATTTCTATGTCTTTGATTTGTTTTTATAGATATTGATCCTAATCATGAATAATGGTGGAGATTATATAATAAGCAAGCATATGGTAGTGCAAGAAACATGTGTGTTTGAGTGAGCTCCACTTCCACCATCAACTTAGAACTTAAGGAGAGAGCCACCAAAATTTTCCTTGGAAGGCTAGTGAGTTGAATTCATCTCAATGACTCATGATGGATGAAAAGGCTAAGTTGTCTATTTAAGGACAAGATACTAATCCATAGAGCTTAGATTTTTGAGAATTGACAACCTTAGGTAATTTCTTTTCATTTGCTTCTAATTATGCTTAAGTAAATCTAAGGGATACATACTTAGTGTTTTCACGAGACGCTCAAGGTTAAGTGTGGGGGAGTTGATAAATACCATTTTATTGATTATTTTAATTGCTAAAATCCATGTTTGACCTATGTTTTTAGTACTTAATTGTGAAATTGCCCTAGGTTTTAGAACTTACTCTTATTTTGGACTTAATTGCAAATTTATACTTATTTGGGTTAATTGGCCACTAAATTCTTGATCTATTTTTGTAGGCATGAAAGGTTCATGGATCTAGGGCATATTGGGTCAAACTTGAGTCGGAAGTGACCCGGATCGAGTTTTCAAGATTAGGATAAAATCTGGACCGTCCGATTCAAGAGCGGCTAGATCTGAGCCATCCGGGACTATCTGAAGCCATCCAAGCTAGGGTTAGGGCAGATCAAGCACTCTGATCAAGATCTGAAGGTTTCATCCCAATCAGAGCTCAATCAACCGTTAGATCAAGCTCAGAGGGCTCTAGATCGTCCATTCAAAGATGAGGTTGATCTGGACCATTCGTTGCAAATCTGGAGGATCCGAGCTACCACAAGGTAGATCCTGACCCCAGATCATCATCATAAAAGTTTGGATCAAATCAAAGCAAGATCAGCCGTTGGATCTCCTCCAATCAATCTGAGCCGTCCAAAGTTAATTACTTAAGGAAAAATTTCCCACAGCGCACAGTGTCGCGTCTTCCTCACCGCAAGCCTCCTTCTTCGCGTGTTCTTCAGTTTTTCTTCAGTTTTTCTTCATCTAAGGGGCGCGACCCCTCAATTCTCCTATTAGATCGAGTGCTAGGTCATTGGTGAGCTCATCCGTGAAGTTCTAGACTCAACTTGCCCAAGAAACAGAGCTAAGTGAGGGTTTCCTCAGCTCTTCCATTTGTTTCTTTTGGATCGGTTGTGTTCCATCTTCACCCACCCGAGCAGTTCAGAGGGGTTCCCTGGAGTGTTTGGATCATCCACAAGCTGCAGCGCAATCGGACACAGCTGAATTGAAGGAATTCGAATGGAAAATTCAGATTTGAGCAAGCTGAGTTTGAATGGATCGCTGATTGAGTTTCTCCATTGAATTGCTGAGCTTAGGGGTTCGAGGCTCACCCTTGCGTGACGAACAAGGTGTATTTGAGCTAAGGGAGGATTGAGGCTTAGTTTCGTAGCTAATTTCTCTTGTTTTAGTTGTAATTTTAATTCTGCCGCAAGTTTAGTTTCAGATTTCATATTAGTTGTTTAAGTTCACATTTTTTAATTGTTTCTTCAGTAGATAGGTTTCAATTCTGCAGGTAGTTGGCTAATGAGTTTGTTTATGGCACATTTGCTTTCAGTTTTAGTTTAATTGCTGTTTAATTTCCTGCGTATCAAATTTTAGCTGCGTATCGGCTTCCTTTTCTGCCAAGTCAGCTTAGTTTCTGATTTTTGTAGCTTAATTCCAATTCGATTTATGTCTAGCTAAATGCTTGCAATTAGAGATCATATTTAGTGTGTTAATGTATTAGATTCAAGTTTATTTCTCAATCAGTTTTATTTCTGAAATTAAGTTCAGTTGTGGCGTATCAAACCCCAATTCCTATTTCGATTTTCAGTTTTTGCACACCATCTGTGCTAAATTCAGTTTCTGTGTTTGCGTATCAGATTTGTGTTTCTGAAAATTGCATCAAGAGAATATTGATTGATGAATTGTCCCTGATCTGAATTCACAGCTTGTAGACTTTACTGAACATTGCAGCGAGCTGAAATTCTGGGCACTTCATTCGATCTAATTTCTGAAGTTTTTCATCCATTTGTATTCAGTGTGGCTTCCATATTGATTAGAGTTCATTTCTGCCATCGAATTCAGCTCTGTGCTCTAGTTTCACCTATGGTTACTTCTGAATTTAGTGGTCTGTTCATGCGCATAAAATTGTAAATCTGCAGTTGTGTTAGGGGGGGATTTAAAACTGATTGGAGGATCATGTTCTTCAATTAGTATCAGTTTTTGGCACATAGATTTCTTCCTTTTGGTATTAAGTTGTTCATTTCTGAAGTATCAAGTCATAGTTTCTGCATTTGATCAATTTCTGCATTTGCATCAATTCTGCATCAGATTTTGCAAATTTGGCAGATTCAATTCCATCTGTGTTCAGTCTTTAGTTCCGAAATTGCAATCAATTGAATTGAGTTCTTAGGAATCTTATGTAGCTATTAGTTTGGGGCAAAAGATTTCAGTTGTTGTTTGGTTTTAGCATCCAATTCAGTTGCTGAATTTTACATGTATTGCCTGCTGAATTTCTGCAATTCTGCTCTCATCATTTGTATTAGATTAGTTTCTGAATGGGTTAGTTTTCTTGCTGCATATTAGTGTCATAGCTCCTGAATGGTGTATCAAACTAGACCTTAACAAATTGATTGATGGCAGCTTGTGTTTCAGCCGGTTGGTTCTGAATTTTTCAGCGTACCAATTTCAGATTGAGTATCAATTTCATTTCTGCATTCCCACTGTTATTTCCTTGCAGTGAACTTCATTGTTAGCTTAGCCTTCAAGCTGAGTTAATCGGCCACAATTGCTGCAGCTAATTCAAATCCTTGGCACATAAGTTGTTCTCACATTGGTATCAAGTTTGTTAAATTGCTTGCACTTTTTATCAAGTGAAATCTTGGCACGGTTTTTGTATCAGATCGGTTTTAAATTGCTTGCAATTGTCCATGTCTTGCGTTTGATTTTGTTGGTTCATTGCTTGGAATTTGTCTCACCTTTGAAATCAGAATTGGTCCAAATTGATTAAGTGTTTTAGTGGATTAAGTGTCAATTGGTTGAATCATTCAATGTCATCACTTGTTTAGTCATGAGTTATGTTTTCCATTATTTTTCATTGTGATTTCGTCTCTGAATTATAACCCAAAACTCAATTATTTATTTGAAACCCAAAAACACAAACGACACATAAACTAAGCTCGAATCAAACTCAACAACTAGCCCCGAGAAAAATACGACCTGTGGCCCCTTTACTAAGTTTTCATATTTTGATTGCAAAAAGGGTTTCCAGCATTTATTCATATCTAAATTCTGACGGATCCACACATTTCGTGACAACTTTAACCTAGTAAATCGGGTCCGTCAAAGCACTCGGGCTGGACATCCAACAGCGCGTGATGAGTTGCTTCAGTGAATTCGGAATGCAGGCATTGTTAGGACCAAAAGGAATTTTGATATCTCCACAATGACATGATATTGTCCACTTTGGGCCTAAGCCCTCATAGTTTTGCTCTTGGGCTCTCCCCAAAAGGTCTCTTGCCAATGGAGATACCATATTCCTTATAAGCCTATGATCCAATCATGTGATTTCCAATGTGGGACTAAGTTTGCACCCTTGCAACTCCTAACAAATCCTCCCTCAAACAAAGGACCACATGACCCCACCAAAACCTTTTCCGTTTAGATGTCTGATCCACCAGGACTAGACACGGGAGCCCACATATCCTTTTTATTAAGGTTTAACGCACATGGTTAGATCTGGATGAGCAACCTGGCTCTGATACCACTTGTTATAACCAAAAGGAATCTAGATATCTCTATAATGACATGATATTGTCCACTTTGGGCCTAAGCCCTTATAGTTTTGCTCTTGGGCTCTCCCCAAAAGGCCTCTTGCCAATGGAGATACCATATTCCTTATAAGCCTATGATCCAACCATATAATTTCCAATGTGGGACTAAGTTTGCATCCTTGCAACTCCTAATAGGCATCTTGCCTGGAGGTAAGTTTGCATTATGTAATTGACATTGTCGGGATTTTGTTCTACTGATCCTCGTTCGAGTTGTAGGCGATGGATCAGAGGGCAGTCATTGACGCTGAAGACATCAAGCAAGCACTCTTCAGGAATGCAGGCTATGGAGGAAAATGCTTATAAGAGAAAATTGATGATATATTTGAGTTCATCTTCTAGCTGTGCAGTGTGACATGAACCTTGAGGAATATTTGCCTGTCAAGGATTTGAGGGATGCTTGTCTTGCCCTTTGGCCTGGTATTGTTAAAGAAGCTACCTAATCCCATACATCTATTCTATATTTTCTCTCTTTATGCTTCTCGGGCTCCATCTTTCTCTCTGTGCTAAGAAAGTAAGAACAAAGCAAGGAAACCTGCCGCACGATCTCCACGTCGGGAGTGCTTGCTAGGAACTCTACTGCCTCGAGCATGGCATCCAGCCGAATGACATCATCCTTAGGTGATCTCTGTGATTGCATGCATTTTGTTGTTAGATCTTGCATTTTTTTGAGTGGATCTTCGAGTTCTAATAGAAAAGATCTGGATGTGTTTTTGTCTATTGCACAATCAGATCTAGAGTTTTTCTTTCAAATTTGGGTTGGCCTTTTTATGTGGGAAAAGCGTTATAGGCTTTTTGGCCTCTGGGACACCATGATCTATGGCGTAATCTTATTTGGATTTCGTTCGTGTAGTATTCTGCTGACATTGAAAGCGCGATTTTCTGTGATAGTTTTAGTTAAGAAGATATTTTGTCTTCTTTGTCTAACATGTTGGTCGTCTTCTTCAGTGATTCTAGTGTAGGAGTGGCGTGCGACGCCTTCAATACATTCTTCAGTGAAACTGGTGCAAGGAACATGTGCCAAGGGCCATCTTCGTGGATCTGGAGACGACTATCATCGATAAAGTTAGAACTTGATCTTATCGTCAATTCTTCCATCCGAAGCAACTCATATCTGGGAAGGAGGATGCCGCAAATAACTTTGCCAGGGGTCACCACACAGGTAGCTATTGTTCTTGGAGCCTTCCTTTTTACCATTAGAACCTTTTGTAACTTACTCTACTATTGTTCTTATGACATGCAATTGGAAAGGAAATTGTTGATCTCTGCCTTGATCGTGTCCGAAAACTAGCTGACAACTGCACTGGTTTGCAAGGCTTTTTAGTCTTCTATGCTGTTGGAGGTGGTACTGGATCTGGTTTACACCTTCCTTTTTGTTTCTTTCAAGATAAACTAGTCAATCCTTTAATCCTTTAATCTTGTTGACTGTTAATTCTCAATTCTCACAGCATACTCAGACTAAACTACTAGAAGTAATTGATAGTTCAACAAATAAAGAAGGTTAAATAATAATTCCATTGCAACCTTTCATATGGAATTCAAATTTATCTGTGTTTAAAAACTTTAAAATATATACGGTCGTGGTTTTAGTTTCAAATCTATGATTTGCACTCTGTCAATTTACTGTTAAATAGGTGACGATGATGTGATGGAATGCCAAATCTACTATCTATTTGGTGATTGTATAGTGCATATATATCACGCAAAAAGCAAATTTTTATAGTAGTGCATATTTATCAGATAATTAATTTTCCTTTGGTATCAAATGTGATGGGGTTGAGCACCCCGTGACTGACATGTGGACCGAAGAAGCTATGTACCGAATCGAGACGACTCCCTCTCTTTCTCTCTCTCTCAGACTCCCGAGACTCCCTTGGGAAGGAGTATTCCCGAGGCTACCTCGGGTTATGCATACACAGGAAATTGGCCCAGGAGGGCACACGCCCGAGATCACCTCGGGAGATCAGGCCCCCGAGATCACCTCGGGAGGTTAAACGCCTGGGACCCCCCGGGCCAGAAGACCCAGAGATCACCTCGGGGTAGCGGAGCCCAAGAAGCACTCAACCTCAAGTAGCGACCCCCCTATCTGCGGATCCATGGATAATGATCATTAATAATTACGGAATGATCATGACTCATAACCCACGGTCATTAACGCCTTCATCCTGGCAACAACCTAGATTTAATGACTGCGACGGCTGTTACGAGGGCTATCCAGCAACCGAAGAGGGTGGGGGGGGGGGGGCGTGACGAAGATCGTGGAGACACGTACGTATGACCACTGCCTCAGGTATAAAAGGTACTTCAACCCCTCCGGTAAATGGGTTACGGTCTCTCTACTTGACACATACCTTTTTTGCCTTCTTTTCATCTCCTAGATTGGGGCACTGACTTGAACGTCGGAATGGGCTCCGCCAGACAACCTCCGGCGTGTTCCCCTAACGCTCGTGTTAATCTCGCAGGGTGTGGCTCTTCCTCTAGCGTCAGCGCCCGGTGGGCTGAACCCCGGTGACTAGACGTCGATGTCGATTCCTTCCGAAACAACATGTTTCCTAGTTAAGAAATCTGTGCACTTTGATTGAAGCAAATGAATATAAGTTTCCTTCTCTTTGAATTTTTTAGCTTTGAATGCGGCTCAACATGCTTCTTCCTTACACCATCTTTGTATGTTTTTAAATTTGGACATATACTTTGTTACATTGAGTATCATTGTTATAACTTACAAATTTTTTTGGTTACACAGTTACAACTAAAAAATTTGAGTAATGGAAATATTATTTATAATACTAAATATAAGCTACTTCATTGGAGTATTGATGGAGTTGTTGCAGAAGGTCAAGTTGCATATACAAATCCTAAAGTAAAAGTGCATCACGTTCCTCTTGGTGGAGTTTGTTGGAAAGTTTGAATTGATAGAGTATTTGTGGATAAACTAGACCTCATTCGACCAAATGATGAAATATTGTTTCTCGAAGATGCAAAAGAAGCACAGTTATTTGGTTATCTAAGTTCATAGTTTTTTGTGATTGAGTTTTTAACATCTAAGTGGATTTGTGTGACTAGTTTGTAATGCTTTTTTGCTACTAAATAAAATGTTATTTTGTTAAAGTGTGATGTTGATGATTATTTATGATATTATAAATGTTTTAGTTTTGATTTTAAAATTGAGTGTGTGGTTTTTATATGTGATATTATTGTGGTGATATATTTGTTGTATTATAATTGACTCCTATGATTTCTAACGTACCAATTTAATCTATAACAATTACTATAATTTGATAATCAAACATTATTTGTCGATTTTTAATTGATCGTTTCCCATAGTTTTTTAATTTCTCTATTTGTTATTTTAATTGATCGTTTCAATTTTTAATTTATCATATAAATCTACTAGGCATGCATTAGCTAATTTCCTTTTATGGTCCAAATTTTTTTTCTCAATTTGCATAATGATTTGGTCATCAGTTTGATACTATTATAGAGTTGATCTGGAGGTAAGCGACATACCTTAATTACCATATCGGATCTGAAGTTGGAGTCTTCATCTTTTGACATAGATCCCCTTTATCGATGCTTTCTTCCGAGATAGCTTCATCGTATAGTTCTTGGTGATTAACCCATCATCACTAGTCTAACATATTCTTTGACTTCAGATTCATCTGATGATGACTAGTTCCATGTTGCTTTGAGGTTGTGAATTTTTGACATTGTTGCCCCTTTATTCTTGTTTTTCTACTTAGGCAGTTATCTTTCACATGTCCTACTTCGTTGCTGTTGTAGCATTTGATTTTCCTTTTATTTCGAGGATTTCTTTTGACTTATATCTTAATAAATTTATTAGATTTAAAAAAATAAATAAATTTCCTTACCATATATGCTTCTTTATCCTCGTCGATTGAAGTGTTTGAATCCGGTTCGTTGATTTTGGCTTTTAGTGCTATGCTCCGACCATTTTCCTTTCTCGATTTTGGACATCTAAATTCATGAAGCTCAAAGGTAGAAAATAATTCTTTTAGAGTACCACTACAAGAAAAAATGCTTTTAATGACATTGAAAAGTGTCATCATATATTACTTATACTGACATTTTTGATATAGTGACATTAAGTTAAAATGTCCTCTATAGTGATGTCGTCTAAAGTCTTATCACTTATGACAATTCTTAATGTCACTATAAAATAAAAATAGTGACAATACTAATAACATGAATAATTGTTATAGTGACAAAAAATAATGTCACTATAAGATTTGTAATGACATTTATATATGTTGTTTTATTATAGTAATGATGACAAATTTATATGTCCTTTAAAATTATCTATCAAGACAATTATAAGTGTCTTGAATTTTATTTATAGTCATAATAAAAAATGTCACTAATGATAGTTTATAAAGTTAATTTAAAATGCCTTGTTATATAATTTATAGTGACACATAAATGTTTGCTAGATTAGTCTATAAGGACATTTAACATTATCATTAATAATTATTTATTATGACATTTTGAAATGTCTTCATATGAATTTTATAATGATATTTTTATCTACATGATTTGGTGTTCTATTATGACATAAAAAATATCATATATTAATAAATATCTCACCCATTTTCAATATTTTCATAATATAAATATTTACGCATAAACACAAATAATTAACATAAACACAAATAAAAATTTTAAATTAAAATTAAAGTGTTAATCAATAATTGCCAATTTTTTTTTACAATACAAGACTGTCAAATTGATCACTCAAAAAATATCTATGCACTAATCACAATCACAAATGTACCCAATGTATTTAGTTTAAGAACTAGCAAAAAAATAAATCTCTCCTATCCAAACTTTGCTGCATCTTCAATCTTCAACCATCACATCTTGAACAAAATCCAATATTCTTATCACCTACAAAAAAAATCATATATTAAGTTGTGTAAATGAAATAAAATTAAAACAAATAAATCTCGACAATATCGATATTGACTCTCTAAAAAAATTGATTGATCTTGATAAGTGAAAGACCTATTTAATGCATGCATCTTCATATTTCATGGATATTGGCTCTCAAAAAATCTCATTTATTAAGCGAAATTAAATGCATGCATCTTCATATTTCATGGATGCTCAAACCTACAAAAACAAAAATAAATAATATTTACCAAAGATATGTTACCTGGTTCAACTTTCTTTTAAGAAGCAACACTTGCATGGTGAATTTGATATTTTGGAAATAACTCAATTTAAGTAGAAGAGTTAAAATGCTAAAGAAAAATGCAAACCATTTACCTCTATCTTAGTGTATAGACTCCTCAGTTCAAATTGTGCTCAAGATTAATGTAATTTGTACTTCTTAATTCAATCTCAATTTCCACAGGGGTTCATGAATATGGATCATAAGAAGGCTGATAGATACTTGATCCTTGGTAAGTCCAGCAAGATTTAGCTGCAAATTACCTTTTGCTCCATTATAAAGTTATAAAGTGGACTCTGAAAAAGAACAAAAAGGCCTACAATGGAATAAAAATCAGAAAAAAATGAAACATCTACACTAATCAAGGAAAAGCACTCTCATTAAGGATGAGAGTAGAACAATAATTAAGCAACAAACCTCGATATAGAATTGCTTAACCTTAGATGAACATGGATATTGTAATAGTTTGATCTCTCCTCTCTTGGGATTGTAAAGAACATGGATATTATATACCACGACTAGATTAGCTCCATTTGATTGCTTTAAACTGTAAAAACAAATAAATATTAAATACACTGATCAATACAAAGGAAAAGCAACTAGAAATAGATGAATAAATATTAAACCATGATGAAGAGGAAGTATAATATAAAGCGAAATATCATTCACTGGACTACCATGAACCTACAACACATTGCAGAAGATATTTATTAGAAAGTAGACAACGGACAGAAACTAATAATAAAGAATAGTTAGAGTACAGCTGCATGAGTGCAACAGTGAACTAAATGCCAATGAGTATAACAATCCTAACAATTATGAAAAGAATATATTTAAATAAATTATACCGGAAGAAATATACAGTAAGTTAGCCAAGTAAATGATACCTTTAGGAAAAAGATGCAATTTCATTATCAGCATGGTTTATGATCCTTGACTGATCAATAAAAAAAGATAATTTAACATAATTGAATACTAATATCAACTAAAAATAAAAAATAGCAAGTAGAGTATAAACGTGTGGATCTTAATTAAACCATTAGGGCCTACTTCACGTACACAAATTTGAGCATCATTATCTCTAAGCCCAATTTTATTAAACTCAATTGTCTCCTGATACTTCAACAATAATTTGATTCAGTAAAAACAATACTTGTTATATCTATAGATATATATATATAGATTTATACAGGGTAGAGTAGATATTTTCACAACAAGCCAAAGCATAAAGAGATCGTCAATTGATCACCAAGTCGATCGATCAAGAAATAACTTTGTGAATCTAAACATGCTTATCTTGGAGATAAATCTATTTTCTTTAGGAGATAGACATTTATGGTAATGTTTTTGCAATCTGAAACTGAATTTCTCCCAAGAAAAGATGCACTATTGTAAAATAAATCTTTTGTTATCTTGTTCGTTGTCAACAAGTCCTGGAAGCTAGTTAGTAAATGTTTGTGACATCAGGTAATCTTTATGCTATATGGTGAAAGAGTTGTACTCTACTAAGATGGTGTTGATGTTCAGTAGCCTTGTGATATGGTAGATCAGTTACATGCCCTAGAGTGTTTTCAAAGTTCATCATTCAGTAATTGGATACAGACTGATTTGAACGCTACAACACTGAAAATTGAACTAGAGACAAAACAACCACAACACTAAGCCCCTTACCTAGTTATAGCAGGAGAAAAAGGTCTGAGGCGCCAGTTCCGACAATGGATTGGGCAAGGGCGAAGTATCGGAAATCTTGAAGAATCGCTACGACGTCGGCACTGGCTCCTGTTGATTGACGATGGCGAGGGGAGTCTCGGTAAGACACCGAGCGGTGATTGTCATGCACCATAGCTGCCCTTCTCCGACACCCACAACAATCGAAAGGAGGGATGGTTGGCTCGGCCGGCGATCGCGCGAGGATGGGCATCGTAATGCCGATCGCGCAGAGGAGAAGATTGTCAGTGACTTGCTTGCGCGAGGGTGAGAGGGCGGCGCTCCAACCTTGTTCGCATGCGACGAGAGGGGAAAGGGAAGATCACAAGGAGAGGCGCGCCCTTCCAGCTGTTTCGCGTGCGCGAAGGGAAAGGTTTGTCGGCGGGGATGCGTTCGGGCGGAGATGTTAGGGCACGGCAAAGGGTGAAGAGAGGTATTTATAAAAGTTTTATAATATATATTATATATATAAAATTAAAATTAAATTTCCTAAATTATTATATCTTGTGCCCAATCTCCCCCTAAATATTTTCAAAATTCCAAAAAATTATTCTAGAATTTTTCATATGATTATTTCTATTTCTAACTCTTATTTATGGTATTTATATATATTACATATATATAAATTATTATTATTATTATTATTATATTGGTTTATTCATTTATTATTATTTTTTGAACCGTATTTTACAAAAAGTTTAGGTTAAAGAAATTAAATAATTTTGATTAATTTATAATGACATTTATAAAATGTGTCATGATAAAGGATCTAATCAGATATTTTATTTATAAAATTAATCTGTTCAATAAGTGTCATTATAAATAGTTTATAATGACATTTACTATTAAGTGTCATAAAGTAAATGTCACAATTGGTCTTTTTTCTTGTAGTGTATGTTTATGTCTATGCCAAGTATTATGCCATGCTAGGAATGTGTACTATGTTTATGTCTATGCCAAGTATTATGTCATGTCATGAATGTTTATTATGTTTATGTTTATGCCATGCTACGAATGTTGATTATGTTTATGTTCATGCCATGTCAAATATATGCTAAGTGATCATAAAGGCTTATGTTCTAAGTAAAGCACTAAGTATGTTAATGTTTTATGTGCTCATGATTAAGTGATGAATGATTTTAGTGAGTAGGAAAGAGTCTTACTAAGCCTGTGTGCTTATAGTCTTATTTTCTTATACCGCAGATCACGCAAGGGGATAGTAAGGAAGCAGCAGGAGGGCAATAAAGCATGTGTGTGATAGTGACTTGGCCAAGAAACAATATGTTTGCTCGTCTTATGATAAAACTTACCTTTACTATTTATGTGCTTGAATGGTGACTTATGTGACTCTATGACATGATGCTAAGTATGATATGATGCTAAGTATGACATGATATGATGCTAAGTATGAAGTTAATATGCCAAGTTCCAATGTCATGATGTTAGGAATGGTAGTAGGGGCATGTAGGTGTAAGTTTAAAGTTTTCCGCTGTATTATGATGTCCACCTGCCCTACTCATGTTAACGTAACGCCGCTTTATGGAAAAAAAAGCGGGCGTTACAGGTTCGTATCAGAGCAGTTTCCATCTCACTACACACACATCAAGCCCTCTTCCTGCCGCTTCCAAGTAAGTACCTTTCTGCATAGTTTATGATAGTAAGCACTTGTAGGATACTTTATGATTTTAGAATATGCAAGTATGAACGCTGTTTTATGATGAAAAGTACTTTAGGATATGTAACTATGAACGATACTTTACTTTAATTTTTTTGTATGAAACCAAATACTTTCGAGATTGATATATGGCTAGGAATAGCAATCACTTATAGTAGCCTTACTTGTATTTTATATGTGAGTGATAGAGAGCGAGGGTGATCCGTAGAGATTTAACTTAAGTAGCTACAGTCAGGTGGAATAAATATAGTAAATGATTGAGTGGTGGCAAAACGGAGTAAATCGGAAAAGAAGAGCAAGTAGATGTGCGAGGAGGAATGTGTAAAGTAATGACGACATTATCTGTATGAGTGTCATGACTGTTTGGAATTAAGAAAAGTGGTGGACCAAAGCAAGTTTGTACTGCTGATAAAAGGTGTATGTTAATATTTAGTGGTGAGCATGGAAGTAAAGGAAGGATGGTGCTTTATTAAGGGAGACTTATTAACTGTGCTATTAAGGGAGTAGAGTATTGGTATAGGTATTCTAAGAGATTGTAGTGGTTATGAAATGATGACTTAGTGATGTATATCTATTAGGAATAGATTAATGTGTTAAGTTATTTGAATTTTCAAGCAGATATATATATAGTAGTAGCCATAGGGTAATATTCTTGATACAGGAAAGAAAGAGAGTAAGAACTAGATATGCAAAAGAAGGCGTGATAGAGATTAGCGAATAGGACCTTAGCTATAACTCTGTATGAAGGAACTAGAGGTTAGTGTTATCAGAGGCAAGAATGTAGTAAGAGCTTCTTTTCAAGCAAACTTACTAGGTGAAACGATCTAATAAGGTCTAGATTTTGGAAAAGATCGATATAGGAATATTTTATAAATTCTTGATAGAGAAGTAAGATACAGAGATCATAAGAATGTGATTTTTGCGATTAGAGTGGAGAAAGCATGGCTGATAAATGAGAAAACGTATTTTGATACGTGAAAGAAGACTATGGAACTTCTTGAAAACCCACTTGCACCTATGGGCTTAATCCCTTTAGGTGGGTTAACCAAGTCCCATACTTGATTTTCGTACATGGAATCCATTTCCGATTTCATGGCTTCAAGCCATTTGTCCCTTTCTGAACTTTTCAGAACATCTACATAACTGATAGGTTCGTCATCGCTTATGAATAACACGTCGTTCGATTCACTTATGAGAAATTCGTATCTCTCTGGAATATTGCGTGTCCTATCAGACCTACGAAGAGGTGGTGTTGTTTTAGGATCAACTGATAGCTCATCATTATGAGTTATTGGTTGTGGGTCTAGACTAGGTGTCTCTGTAATGTCTATTGGAGTTTCTTGAACTTCATCAAGTTCGATGCCACTCCCACTGTTTTCTTGTAAAAGAAATTCTTTTTTCCAGAAATATAGCATGCCTTGAAACAAACACCTTTTGTTCCAAGGGATGATAGAATTGGTAACCCTTCGTTTCCTTAGGGTATCCAATAAATAGACATTTATCAGACTTAGCATCCAATTTGTTTGATACAGTCCGCTTCACATAAGCAAGACAACCCCATATCTTAAGGTGAGTTAAGTGGGGTTTCTTACTATTCCATGTCTCATATGGAGTAGTAGAGACTACCTTGGTCGGGACTCTGTTTAGCAAGTAAACAGTTGTCTTAAGTGTATAGCCCCAAAAGGATTTTGGAAGAGTTGCATGATTCATCATCGACCTAACCATGTCCATCAAGGTTCGATTGCGCCTCTCAGATACACCATTATGCTGCGGTGTATACGGCGGAGTCCATTGAGACAATATCCCATTGTCCCTAAGATAATCTTGAAACTCTTGACTCAAGTATTCACCACCCCGATCGGATCGAAGTATCTTAATACTTTTGCCAAGCTGTTTCTTGTTAGTGATATGAGAGAAGTGTCCTAAGGCAATCGCCTTATGATTGTAAAACATTCATTTTAATAAATGATAATTCACTATTTGAGTATACATGCTTGTGTATTTGATTGAGATCTTAAACTCATCTACTGAATGTCCGCAATACAACTCACAGCATAAGAGAATTTGTGATGGGATCACAACTAGTGATTATCTCTAAATGTGCAAATGTGAAGTATTGAATATATCCCTAGTCGATGAATTGATAAATACGGACACTATCAATTCTGTTGAGACTAGCATGGGTTATTCTCTAATCAGTAGATTCTCACTGGCTGGTGACATTGGGATGTCCGGAGATAAACATGGATGCTAGTTAAGGGAACTAGTTCATTGGAGTGACTAGCTGTAAGACTTCATATGGAATCTATATATAGAAATGTCAATGAAGTTCTTACTGCGGCTTAAGTGCGATGTTCCTTTGACTTGCGGTGTTCAAGTCATCTTGGTCATGGAGACTTATACTTTAACATCTTAAGCAAGCATCTCCAAGGAGGTGTGGACCCAGGATGATTGGGTATAAGCCGAAGTGCCTAAAGATGTTTGAACAGCCTACAAAGGATTCACCACTCCTTGCGAGGAGATGTATACCCAGGCCTATCGTCGGATTGTTACTCAAAACCCCTGGCCAGAGTATATCATGTTTAGAGTGCAAGTCTCTAAAATACATGAGAGTAATTAGAAATCCAAAGGACGAGAAAGATACTACTTGGGCTAGGTGTGATGTAGTCAGTCTATTGGGGACTGACACAAACAGACCATGTCCTGAACCAAGTGGGTATAAGGTGGTGAAGGGAATGAGGCACGATTCATTAGAGCTGCTGAAGGGTTTCAGAATAAATTCTTCTGAGGTCAAACCGTTGATCTTTCGATTAATTGGGGATCATGATGTACTACTAGGTGCCACTCATGATCGTTCTATAATTTGTAAATTATAGACGGCCAACATAAATCGAAAGCCTATTTAGTCACACGCACTACGAGTAATCCGAGGGATTTAAAACGAGTTGAAAATTAGATTTTCCGATCAAGAGAAATAAGTCGAATCTGAGTTAATCAGAGGCGCAATGGAAGCTAAAAATGGCTAAGTCTTTTGAAGGCTTTTTGGGCGAATTAAATGAGTTTAATTCGCATTGGTTCGGCTCGGTTTGGGCCGGCCAAAGAGGGTGCCAACCCTCCTTGGTTGGCCAGCCACTTAAAGGGAAGAAAACCAATTAATTTTGGTTTAATTAATAAAATAAATGTAGTGCGATTTATTTTATAAATTATGGATAAATAAATTGGTATAAAGAAATTTATATAAATAAATTTATAGAAATTTATTTCCTTTTATGGAAGTTAAAATAATCCATGAATTGGTTTATTTTAATTTTGTAAAATCAATTATGAATTAATTTTTCATAATAAGAAAGTTTATAAATTTCTTATAAAAATTTATTCCATAATTTAAAGAGAAGAGAAGAATTTGTTTTATTATAAATTAGTTATAATAAAACTAGGCATACCGGAATAAGTCATAAGAAATTTTATAAGATAAAATTCTTATAACTAATTCCGTTAATTCCGTTAATTCTGTTAAGAGGAGACTTGGCAAGGGAGAAGCAACTATATAAGGGAACACAAGGAAAACCCTAATTAATTTCCTCTCCTCTTCTCTCTCTCTCCCTCTCGGTGTGCGGCGCTGAACAAGAGAGGCAGCAGTTCTTCTCCACGTAGTGCGGCGCCAAACAACACTGTTGTTCTTCTTCGGGCTGTGCATGCAGCAGTTCTTCTCTGGGTTGTGCATGCAGCCGTTCTCCACTCAGAGCAGTCTACGCGTGAAAACAGCACGGTTGTTTTTCTTCTCCATGCGTGAAGCTGCTTTGTTCTCCATGCTTGAGTGCAACGGAACGGGAGCATGCATGGGTTGTGCATGCAAACGGGATTCATCATGCATGGGCAGTGAATTCAACCGTGGCTTCTCCATGCAAGTCATGGACTTGTTTTGCATGCTTCAAGCGGTTGAGTGCAACCGAACGGGAGCATGCATGGGTTGTGCATGCAAACGGGATTCATCATGCATGGGCAGTCAATTCAACCGTGGCTTCTCCATGCAAGTCATGGACATGTTTTGCATGCTTCAAGCGGTTGGAGAAAATTGTTGCTTCAAGCAGTGAATTCAACCTCTTGGTGGTTAGTTTCCTATCTTTTCTCTTGATCTTATAGTTGTGCCTTTAGAGAATCTAGTAGTTCTCGTTGGCACAAAACTCGTGACTTTGCGAAGTCATCCCGAAGAGAACCCGGCGTGGACGCGAATAGAGGCGGAGCTTCCAAGGTACGCTACGGTTGGATCTCGTCCCTTACTTCGAGTTACGCGAGGTACTTGGTAAATTAGTTTACTTTTCCGCAAAGTTTTAATTTATGATTATGTCAACACACCATAAGGTTGCATGCTAGATACGAGGTTAAAATAATTTAGGAAAGTATTTTATGCTAATTCTTCCGCTGCACGTAAAAATTTAAAATTTTACGAACCCGTATCCTTGTCGACATGCACCCGGTCCCAACATTTCTCTACTTCATTTCTGAACTCTTTGAATTTTTCAAAAGCTTCAGATTTGTGTTTCATCAAGAACACATACCCGAATCGTGAGTGATCATTGATAAAGGTAATGAAGTAGCTATAGCCTCCTTGTGCAAGAGTTGACATTGGTCCACATACATCAGTATGTATTAGACCAAGTAATTCTCCCACTGGATTACCTTTTCTGGAAAAGGGTAATTTGTCCATCTTACCTTTTAAGCATGATTCGCATGTATCAAATGAACCGGGTTCAAATGATTCCAAAATTCCACATCGGTGTAATTTGGTCATGCGTTTCTTACTTACATGGCCAAGACGACAATGCCACGTGTAGGAGTCTATTCGATTATCTATTCAAGCACGTTTGTTGCTAACTTCGATATTGAAAACGTCACCGGATAAATCTAACGTGTAGATACCATTGCACAAAGTTCCACTTCTATAAAGAACGCCATTTAAAGTTATGTAACAACAATTGTTACTAAAAGTTAAATGATAACCCTTTTCATTCAAACATGAAATAGAAATAATGTTCTTTATTAACGAAGGAACAAAATAACAATTATCCAATTCTATGACACGTCCAGTAGGGAGTTTTAGCAAATATGTTCCGATGGCAATAGCAGCAATGTAACACCCCAATTTTTCCCATATGTAATGTTATGAATTCATGAAACATTATTATGAAATGTCATGATGGGCTTGGCTTAATGGGCTTTGATGTGGATTAGTGCAAAATTTGATAAAAAGAAAGTGTAGAAAGGAGGAAGCAAGGATCAAACCTTGAACCTCCTAGTTACACTAACCATGTCTTAACCAATGCACCAAGAGTGATTCGTGTTGAGAGAAGAAGAAACGTGCTAGTTAAAGCTAGGGAAGTGAAGAGACATGTCCCTTCATGAGAATAGTATAAATAAGAGAGGGAGAGGGAGGAAGAACTATCATTCTTCTTCTTCCCCACTCTCCCCACCGCAACCTAGAAGCCTTCTCTCCTTTTCATTTTTCCGAAAATACACCCTAGGGTTCTAACCCTAGGGAATTGGAAGGAAGAAGACCCCATCCAAGGATCTTGCCCTCTACTAGGGCCAAGGGTCTTAGAGAAGTTCTAGCAAGGGGAACTCTCACCCCTCCTTCAACCAAGGGTACCCTAAGGATTTAGAGAAGGTGAATTTCAAGCGAAAGGATGTAAGTATCTCCTCGCCTGTAGTGTAATTGTTGTTGCATGATTCCTTCTTCTTTTTTTCGAAAATGGGAGTTATCCCTTGTGCATGTTTCGGCCACCCCCAAGGGGGAGGCCTTGGCTACTCCTTGATGCATGAGGAGACCCCTTGGGACTTAGGGTATATATATATGTTGTTTTCCCTTCATGTTGTGATGAACAAAACCCTAGGATTAGTGAGGGTTGAATTACTCTATGATGTATCCTATGCTTAGTGTATTGCATGATAGTGTATACATGGTGTTTGTATAAATGTTTGGTTGAATTACTCTATGATGTATCCTATGCTTAGTGTATTGCATGATAGTGTATACATGGTGTTTGTATAAATGTTTGGTTGAATTACTCTATGATGTATCCTATGCTTAGTGTATTGCATGATAGTGTATACATGGTATTTGTATAAATGTTTGGTTGAATTACTCTATGATGTATCCTATGCTTAGTGTATTGCATGATAGTGCATACATGGTGTTTGTATAAATGTTTAGTTTCAAAAAAACCCAACTTTTCCCTACCCTACACTTTCGGCCAATGCATGAAGAATTAGGGTTTAGGATTGCATGATTATCCTATGATGTATTCTATGCTTAATATGTTGCATGATATGTATGTGAGGTGTTTGTGTAAATGTTGTGTGAATATTTGTTTTCAAAAAAAACCTAATCCCCCCTACCCTACACCATTCGGCCAACATGATAATGTTAGGGTTCGTGAAGATTAAACTACCCTATGAGATATGCTTATGTTTAGTAAGATGATATGTATATGTATGTGATGTTCAAATGGAATGCTTGATTTGAAAACTTAACTTTCCCTAGCATGTAACTTTCGGCCATTCATGAAACATTAGGGTTGTGAAGGTTGATTACCCCATGATGTATGCTATGCTTAGTATGATACATGATGTATATATATGTGATGCTTGTATGAGATGTTTGATGTCAAAAACCTAACCTACCCCTACCCTATGACTTTCGGCCAACCCTAGTTTTAGGGTTGGGAAGAATTCAATTAACCCATGAAGCATGCTACCACTTCCTATGATATGAATATGATTTATGTGACCAATCTTGTCATATATCAAGTATGTTTAAGTGGTTAAATTATGATGTATGTATGAGCATGTCTTATAGCCCATGGGGCACCCTTATGAATTGCATGTGATGTGTATGTTAATATGCTTGAAAGGATACTCCACTAAGTATGGGATCAAGAGCACTCCTTATGTTGTGTGTCCCTATGGGATCATGAGCACCCTTGAAGAGTGGTGTGTCCCTTGAGAGTGGATTTGGAGTACTCCTTAGCATATATGTAAAAGCATGATAAGTATTTTACTTTGAAAGTTGTGTACCCGACTCGGAAGGGGGTCGTTAAACAAATCCGGGGTACATGTTAACTGAAGGTCATGGCTCCGGTAGGACGGAAGGGTCCTGCTCTAATGGGTTGGTGGCTCGCTACCCCAATTCATTAGGGAACGCGCTTGATGTGGTACTCGACTGGGCCCCTATATGATGTTAAAGTATTTTTAAGTAATACCTTTATGGAATTGTTTTGAAAACATTTATTATATGTGTAGCGACCCGCCTTCTCTACCTTAGACGGACCGTTACCTGTCTACTTCTTAACTCTAATGCACGACTAAAGATGCGGAACTTTCTTACTTGTTTTTTTTTTGTATTTAAATCTATCTAAGAATGATATTCTAAATTTAATAGTCATGTATTTAAACTCATCACACAAGGCTCTATAATATTGCTAAAGCATTATGTAATATGAATGTAACTTTTCTAAGCATATTTAAAGCAATAAAAACTCTAAGCATATTTAAAGCAATAAAACTCTAAGCATATTTAAAGCAATAAAACTTAATTCGGAAGAAGACTAACAACGTCTTAGCACATGCATCAAATAGATAGAATGTAAACCTTACTTTTCTACCGAATTTACAAGCATTTTAAGCACAATTAGGACTTAGTCCAAAAGGGAATAATAAGCTCAAGAATAAGTCTAAAATTCAATGTATCAACATGCTAAACTACTCATGCCCTTGCTCATCTAGTGCATTCACAAGAGTATGCATACTAATTGAATGGCATGGAATCTTCATTCTACAAAATTGAGCATGTAAAACTATCCGAAGCATAAATGTTTAATAAACTCCATAACACAATAACTTGGAATTTGGAAACCTTAAACATTGCATTTCAAATAAGCTAAACTGTCTCGTCCCAAGGATCTCTCCAAGGTCAGCCACCACACACACGTCGCTCAGCACCGCCTCGTCACCTTCCTTCAGAATTGCTTGCCTTTACCTTTGCCTGCAGTAAGAGGAAATGCAACTATTAAGCATAAAGCTTAGCAAGTACTATCTAGCTCACAAAATCTCGAAATGTGCAAGCATGCTTTTTAAACAATGGGAAATCACATGAGATACTTTTATGCTTAAAAGAAACACTAACACATGTATAACTCAAAACATGTACACTCACGCATTAAAAAGTCTTAACTCACTTTTCTTGGCTTAACTTGAAACTTTAGCAATTCTTGAACTTTAAATCTTTCTTTAACTTTTAGAAAATTCTGCTAAAGCATATACTTGAAAATAATACTCACTTGGATCCACTTAAGACGTAAGTACCATCTTATGCGCGTTCCCTAAAATGTTGGGGTAGCGAGCCACCAATCCTAATAGAGCAGACCTTGGTCTACCAGGGCCAAGACCTTGGAATTGGACACCTGGATTTCTTTAACGACGCCCTTGGACGCCGGGTACTGGCCTTAGAAAATAAAATAGCTTTTCTCTCTTTTTTTTTCTTATCTTTAAATGCCTTGGCATTTTATCGAACACCTTGTGTGCCCAAATCCCTAAGTCTTGACTTTTGGGGATTTCGTAAGGCCTTGGCCTTCTCTTTTCTTTTTCTTTATCTCTCTTTTCTTTTCTTATAGATTTCTTAGACCCTAACCTCACATAGGGTACTCTATCAAATATACATAAGCATATAATGAACTAAGATTTCATGCAAAATCTTAAACTAAAAGTAAATATCTCTTTAAAAACTTTTAAGGGAAAATTCTTACGGAAAACCGCCTCTTACTGCAGGTGAGCAGTACTTACTTTGATTTCTTGGACTTACAACCGAAACTAGACGACTAGGGCTCGGGTGAAACTTGAGATCTCTACGAACCGTCCGCGCCTACGTGTTCTTCTCGTCGAGACGAACGAAACGCCCCGACCCCCTTGAGATTCCCTTAGCCGGCGCCCCTTAGGAGAGGAGAGGAGAAAAGAAAACCTAGGTTCCCTTTTGTTTTCGCCGCCCCTCCCTCGCTCCCTTCTCGCACGCAGCCGAAAATTCTCCTCCAAGGGTTTCACGCGACTTAAGCGGGGTTTAAATACCTCTTCATGAAAAAAAAATATAACTACTCTATAAAATTATTTCTCTCCACCTTTTGTTGTGCTTGATACCCTAGCCCAGCCGGTCACTTGCGCGCCCTTAAGGGCTTGCTCCTCCTGTGGTCGCGAGTTCGAACCCCCCTGATGCCCTTTAAAGTTTTTCCTTTTTTTAAAATACTAAACGGACTTGGAAAATTCCATAAAAATATTCTAAAAATTCCTAAAAATATCTAGAATATTTCTAAAACATTTTTAAATAGTTCTAAGGACTTTAAGGACTTAAAATGGAAATTTTGGGGCATTACAATATGTGAAGGGTATGCTTAAAATACTTTATACTGCTTGCTTAGAAACTTTGATGTTTAGTATGCTATGATAAACTCATGCTTATGATTCATTATGTGTACATGTTGTATTCTTCCGTATGGATTTTGCGAGTAGGACAGGATCCTTACTAAGCATTTGTGCTTACTAGTTTATGTGTTGTCTTATGCTGCAGATAAGGGTAAGGGACACTTAAACTAAAGGAAGAGGCAGGAGGGCTGAAGATGTGTGGGGTGGTGGCTCGGGAAAGAAAAATTATTATATCTACTTTACTATGCTTATGTTGATATTTCCTTGATAATGAATGTTAGTGATTAGGGTTATTACTCTTGAATGTTAGTGATTACACTTGGATTACTCTTATACTCGATTATGTTTAATTATGTTGTGAGTTGAACTACTTGTGAACCTATCATGTTATAGGATAACTCTTGATTAAGATATTTCACATGAGGTTCTAGACTTCCTTTAGACTAAATCTTATGAACTGTTATTATGCATGGAAACCTATGACTATGCTTCTAGATGATGTTCTAAGATGTGAATTCATGATGCCTTGCAATGGAATGTATAACCTCACTATCATGATTTATGTGTTACTGAACTTGCTATGCACCTACCATGTTCTAATCATTAAAGCATGATATCTGATTGGCATGCACTGACTAGTATGCTTAGCACTTGTAAATATCACTTGATAGTTTTAAACAAGCATGCTCAGTACTTAGTCCTTGCACTTTTGTTTTTATTTTATGTTAAAATTATATGATTGATTATACGTAACCCCGCCCCGAGAGTAGATATAAGGGCGGGCGTTACAAGTTGGTATCAGAGCAGGTTTCCCCTCCACTACACACACATCAAGCTTCATCCTGCCGCTTCCAAGTAAGAGATCCTAACCTCGCTTTACTTTATTTCATGTACAGTAATGATTATATGGAGATGATTTATACTTGCATAACAAGTGAAAGTAGTGTTAATTCTTATGTTAGTTTATTTATCACCTGTATGATAGATAATGACAAGTAATTGTAAGATATGTGAACATGAACGATACTTTCTCTTATATATATATATATATTAATTAAAAATTTAGAATTTGGGGTAGGAGGGTGTTTACATATTTTAATCACTAGGGTAAACTAAACCGATTGTGTGTGTGTTTTCCTCTGTATATATTTGCGAATTGAAAAGGAAATGGTTTTGTACTGGCTTGGTCGGTTTAGTACTAACTATGTCATTTTCTTTTCAATTCCAGATGTTGCATGAGAACTACACTGAAAGGTGACGCGAGCTGATGGAGCGGATAGAGGCAGTTGAGTATTATCCGACCCGGGGAAT
The DNA here is from genome assembly GCA_024364735.1 of Boesenbergia rotunda. Classification (NCBI taxonomy): domain Eukaryota; kingdom Viridiplantae; phylum Streptophyta; class Magnoliopsida; order Zingiberales; family Zingiberaceae; genus Boesenbergia; species Boesenbergia rotunda. The sequence continues at coordinate 125,235 of JAGFNQ010007297.1, read as the reverse complement.
TCAAGGCAACATGGGGTTTTTGGATCGGCTATTCTGGAAACTGGAGCAGGAAGGGTTTCCAGTCATGGACGATCATAGGATCGGAGCTTTGCTTCGTTCATTGCCCAATCGGGCAAGAGAGGTTGCGCATCAGATCTGGGGACAACACGGATGCTGTATCTCATATACAGAATTATGTAAGCAGCTTCTCCGCCATGAGTTCCCGGAAGATCTGGGGGACTCGGAGGAGGATCCCGAGCCGTTCGAGGAGGACCCCGAGCCATTCGATCCATTCGAGGAGGATCCCGAGCCATTCGAGGAGGATCTGTTGGCACCGGGTGCATGTTGACAAGGATACGGGTTCGTAAATTTTAAAATATTTACGTGCAGCGGAAGAATTAGCATAAATAATTTCTCAAATTATTTTTAACCACGTATCTAGCATGCGACCTTATGACTTTTTGACATTATCATAAATTAAAATTTTGCGAAAAAGTAAACTAATTTACTTAATACCTCGCGTATCTCGAAGTAAGGGACGAGATCCAACCGTAGCGTCCCTTGGAAGCTCCGCCTCTATTCGCGTCCACGCCGAGTTCTCTTCGGGATGACTTCGCAAAGCCACGAGTTTTGTGCCGACGAGAACTACTAGATTCTCCAAAGGCACAACTAGGAAAACAAGAGAGAAAGATGGAAACTAACCACTAAGTAACGGAATCAAAATTCCGGGAAGGAAGGAGTTGCGACCCGCTTCTTCTTCTTCTTCTTTGGCACCTTCTTGGTGGATGTTGCTCACGCCAACCCTAGGATGCGCCGGCCCTAGGTGGGGTGTGTTGGGACCGGGTGCATGTTGACAAGGATACGGGTTCGTAAATTTTAAAATATTTACGTGCAGCGGAAGACTTAGCATAAATAATTTCTCAAATTATTTTAACCACGTATCTAGCATGCGACCTTATGATGTGTGGACAGGATCATAAATTAAAATTTTACGGAAAAGTAAACTAATTTACTTTGTACCTCGCGTAACTCGAAGAAAAGGGACGAGATCCAACCGTAGCGTCCCATGGAAGCTCCGCCTCTATTCGCGTCCACGCCGAGTTCTCTCCGGGATGACTTCGCAAAGTCACGAGTTTTGTGCCGACGAGAACTACTAGATTCTCTAAAGGCACAACTAGAAGATCAAGAGAGAAGAAAGGAAACTAACCACCAAGTAACGGAATCAAAATTCCGGGAAGGAAGGAGTTGCAACCCGCTTCTTCTTCTTCTTCTTCTTCTTTGGCTCCTCCTTGGTTGTTGTTGCTCACGCCAACCCTTGGAGATGATGGTGCGCCGGCCCTAGGAGGTGGAGAAGGGGAGGAAGAGAATAAGAGAGAGAGAGGGAGAGAATTAATCTCTTGATTACTCTATTGATTGGAATTCAAGGCTAGCCTTTGGTTCCTTTATATAGTAGTTTCTCCCTTGCCAAGTCTCCCTCTTAACGGAATTTTCATAAGAAATTTTATCCTATAAATTTTCTTATGAATTATTCCGTTTAAGCCAAGTTTTTTTTATTATAACTAACTTTATAATAAAAACAAATACATCTCTCCTTTTATTATGGAATAAAATTTGCAAGAAATTTATAAATTTTTCTTATCATGGAAAAATCAATTCATAATTGATTTTATAAAATAAAATTAAACCATTTAAAGTTTATTTTAATCTCCATAAAAAGAATAAATTTATTATATAAATTTTTCTTTATCATGGAAAAATCAATTCATAATTGATTTTATAAAATAAAATAAACCAATCCATGGTTCATTTTAATTTCCATAAAAAAGAATAAATTTATTATATAAATTTTTCTTATCATGGAAAAATCAATTCATAATTGATTTTATAAAATAAAAAATAAACCATTTAAAGTTTATTTTAATTTCCATGAAAACAAATTTATTTATCCATAATTTTATAAAACAAATCGCTCTTGATTTATTTTATAATTTAAACCAAATAAATTGGTTTCTCCCCTTTGTATTGGCCGGCCAAACCAAGAGGGTGGACACCCTCTTTGGCCGGCCAAACCAAGCCGAACCCATCGCGAATTAAACTCATTTAATTCGCCCAATAAGCCTTCAAAAGACTTAGCCATTTTTAGCTTCCGTTGCGCCTCTGATAAATTCAGATTCGACTTATTTCTCTTGATCGGTAAATCCAATTTTCAACTCGTTTTAAATCCCTCGGATTACTTGTAGTGCGTGTGACTAAATAGGCTTTTGATTTATGTTGGCCGTCCATAATCAACCAATTATAGAACGATCATGAGTGGCACCTAGTAGTACATCATGACCCCCAATTAATCGAAAGATCAACGGTTGACCTCAGAAATATTTCTGAAACCCTTCAGCAGCTCTAATGAATCGTGCCCCATTCCATTCACCATCTTATACCCACTTGGTTCAGGACATGGTCTATTTGTGTTAGTCCCCACTAGACTGACTACTTCACACCTAGCCCAAGTAGTGTCTTTCTCGTCCTTTGGATTTCTAATTACTCTCATGTATTTAAGAGACTCACACTCTAAACATGATATATGATGTGTGGAGCTCATGTATAGTTTTGGGGCATGAAATATATATGCATTTCATCTTGTTTTTATCTTATTAGAGGCATATTTGATAGTTTTTACTTGGTTTAACATATTTTGGGCGAAGATACTGCTGTGTGTTGGATTTTGATGACAGGATACACAAAACCAGTCGAACCACTCAGCACGTGAAGACACGCCCGTGTCTTGGTTAAGCACGGCCGTGGCACATGAAGAGCACGCCCGTGCCAGTTAAGCACGGGCAAGGCATGCTACTGAAGAACGAGAAGCAGCAGAGAACACGTCCGGGACGTGCCGATCAGCACGGGCGTGCCGCTGAGATTATATAAAAAGGGAGAAGACCTAAAGACCTGGAGAGGGCGGCGGAAATCAGAGAAGGCTTGCTTTTGTCGAGACTTGGAGGGGAAAGCAACATCAAGGAGGATTTGTAATGTCTATTTCCCATCTATTTGTCAAATTCTCTGGATTTATGGAGTAGTCGTGTAAATCTTAGGAGGAGGGAGTAGCCCTAACTATTTTCATGATTTGTTATTAACTCTTTTTGCTCGACTACGCATATCCTTGTTGGTTGAATTGATTGTTGAATGATGCTTTGATTTGTTTCTACGAAAATGGTAATTGTTTAGATAGGCTTTGCAGGATTCATGTGACAGGATCCAAAGCAATTAAGAGTCATCTACATACGTATGCCATAGGACTAGAGATGAATTAAAGTAGATACATTGGCGTGATCTTCAAAAGAGGCCGTCGATAAATTAGGAACCAGCTTACGAATCTGGTAGACGTTTAGATAGGTCTGCGGGAATCCAGTGACAGGATTTCAAAGCATAAAAAGATCGTCTATTTCGGAAACCTTGATAGGTAAAGTTGCCTTCGAAGAAAAGAAACCGACCTGGGTATAAGCAGTCGTCAACGGAGAACTGTCATGATAATAGTTAGCGTGGTGAAACCGTAATCCTAAGATTGTCTTTTATCCCTCAATACTTTCGCTGATTTTCGATCGTTCGAATTGTTTGATTTAGAGAAAATTTATCATTAGAACCTTCATCTGGATAATTAAAACTCGTAAAATTCTAGTACTTGTCCCAGTCCCTGTGGGATCGATACTTTATTACTTGACGACAAACCGTGCACTTGCGGAATATAATCAATCAAGTTTTTGGCGCCGTTGCCGGGGACTGCGTCAATATTGGAATAGTGCAGTTTGATTAATCCAGATTTCTGCGTTGTCCTGTTTCAATTTTTGCAATTTTGCTCTCTAACTTGCATTGGAAGTGTACCTTTCTCGTTGAATGCTTAGGTCAGATCGAGAGGGAGTACTTCTTGAAGTTGATCCTGAAATAGAACGAACCTTTCACACTCTGAGACGACTTCAAAAACAATGAGAGATGGCTGATCAAGAAGAGAACAATCAAGTAGAGAACAAGCCGTTGAGAGACTATGCTGCGCCAAGTGCTAGAGGCCTGAGATCAAGCATTAGAAGGCCTCCAATTGAAGCAAACAACTTTGAACTGAAGCCTGCTTTACTGTCTATGATCCAACAACATCAGTTCGGAGGAGCGCCTACGGAGGATCCAAATCTTCATCTAGAAGTGTTCCTGGAATTCTGTGAAACTCTCAAATTTAATGGAGCCTCTGCAGATGCGATAAGATTGCGACTCTTTCCTTTTTCCTTAAGGGACAGAGCAAGAGCTTGGTTACATTCGCTTCCATCGAACTGTATCACAACATGGGAGCAACTCGAGCAGAGATTTTTAGACAAGTACTTCCCACCGAGCAAGACCGCTTCACTCCGTAGCCAAATCACAAATTTTGTGCAAAAAGATGGAGAATCTCTTTTTGAAGCTTGGGATCGATTTAAGGGACTACTTCAGCAATGCCCACATCACGGACTGGAGCAATGGCTCGTAATCCATACTTTCTATAACGGAATTTCCTACTCCACTAAAGTCTCTTTAGACTCTGCTGCAGGTGGTGCGCTCATGAACAAACCTTAGAGGAGGCGTTCGATATTATCGAAAGCGTGGCATTGAATCATCACCAATGGGCGCGAGAGAGAGAGAATCCTGTTCGATCGGCAGGTAAGTATGAGGTGAGCGCTTTAGACAGCCTTGCTGCAAGGTTGATGCATTAACCTATAAATTTGAAAATTTTAATGTTAACGCTGTTTCTAATATCATCTGTGAGATTTGTGGAGTGACAGGACATTCGGCCATGAATTGCCATGTAGGGGTCACGCAACCTACTGGAGCGCAGGTGGAACAAGTTGAAGCGATCAATAATTTTGTTCAAAGGCCAAACAACAACCCGTATTCAACACCCTACAATCCAGGATGGAGGAACCACCCAAATTTTTCTTACAGAAACAATCAAAATCAATCCGGGCAGAATAATTGTGTAGCATCTGGAGGATTTCAGCAAGAAAAGAAGTCTAACCTGGAACTTATGATGGAAAATTTCATTGCTAGCCAAACGAAACAAATGATGACTTTCGACAACACATGGTGGAATCTAATCGGAAGCATTCTGAGACAGTCGAAGGAATCTCCCTATTATCAGGTAAGATAGATAATTTGGCAAATCATACTAAAATGTTGGAAAATCACTTGCGCAGGTCGCCGATTCGTCTTCAAGAACACCGGGGAGATTTTCGGGGAGACCAGAAACAAATCCTGTGGAGCATTGTAACGCGATTACCTTGAGAAGTGGGAGGAGAGTAAATGAGCCTAAGGAAGACCCAAGCTATTTCCTGCCAGTGAACACACGCCCAGGACGTGCTGATTAACACGCCCGTGCCGATCACCGAGAGAGCTGCCAGTGAACAACACGCCCAGGACGTGTTGCCTGACACGCCCGTGCCGAGTCATCCTCTGCTACTGAAGGGAAAAGATGCCTGAAAGCCAAAGAACCCATGCACGCGTGGAAAATACGAACCCCCAATTCCATTTCCCAGAGGATAATTAGGCCAAACTGATGAACAATTTGGTAAGTTTTCTTGATGTCCTAAGGATGTTGTATATTAACATTCCATTCACGGAAGCCTTGCAGCAAATGCCCACGTACTCAAAATTTCTGAAAACATATTGACCAACCAAAAGAAAAATTGAGGAGTGTGTAACGGTGGCATTGCGGAGGAATGTAGTGCTCTAATTCAAACAGGTTACCACCTAAACTCAAAGATCCAGGTAGTTTTTCAATCCCATGCATGATTAGGAATCATAACTTTGATAAAGCTTTTTGTGATCTGGGAGCTAGTGTAAATCTTATGCCATTTTCATTGTGTAAGAAATTAAACTTGGGTGAATTGAAAATTACAACACTAGCTTTGCAACTTGCTGATCGCTCTGTGAAGTATCCTTTAGGTGTATTGGAAAATGTACCTGTCACGGTTGGGAAATTTGTTGTTCCTGCAGACTTTGTTGTCCTAGAAATGGATGAAGATCCATACATTCCTATTATACTGGGAAGACCTTTCTTGGNCGATGGAACGGCTTGGTTTGGCCGGCCAAAGAGGGTGTCCACCCTCTTGGTTTGGCCGGCCATTAAAAGGGATAAACCAATTTAATTGGTTTAATTAATAAAATAAATCTAGCGCGATTTGTTTTATAAATTATGATAAATAAATTGATATATAAGAAATTTATATAAAGAGATTTATAAAGAAATTGTAGAAATTTATTCTTTTTTTGGAAATTAAAATGAACCATGAAATGGTTTAATTTTTAATTTATAAAATCAATTATGAATTGATTTATCCATGATAAGAAAATTTTATACAAATTTTATTCCATAATTAAAAGAGAGAAAGTATTTGTTTTATTATAAAGTTAGTTATAATAAGACTTGGTTTTAACAGAATAATTCATAAGAGAATTTATAGGATAAATTTGTTATGAAAATTCCGTTAAGAGGGGACTTGGCAAGGGAGATGCTACTATATAAAGGAACCAAAGGCAAGCCCTTAATTCCAATCAAGTGATCAAGAGATTAGAAGCATCCTCTCCCTCTTCTCTTATTCTCTCTTCTCTCTTCCCCTTACGGCCGACACCCACCTTGGGACCTAGGGCCGGCGCCCCTTTGCAAGACCTAGGGCCGGCGCAAGCTTCCTCCACCTAGGGTTGGCGCTTCCTCCTCCTAGGGCCGGCGCAGCTTCCATCAAGAAGGAGAAGAAGAAGAAGAAGAAGAAGCGGATCGCATCTCCTTCTTTCCGGAATTTGGATTCCGATTCTTGATGGTTAGTTTCCTTTCTTCTTTCTTGATCTTCTAGTTGTGTCTTCGGAGAATCTAGTAGTTCTCATCGACACAAAACTCGTGGCTTTGCGAAGTCATCCCGAAGAGAACTTGGCGTGGACGCGAATACAGGCGGAGCTTCCAAGGGACGCTACGGTTGGATCTCGTCCCTTACTTCGAGTTACGAGAGGTACTTAGTAAATTTGTTTACTTTTCCGCAAAGTTTTAATTTATGATTATGACCACACACCATAAGGTTGCATGCTAGATACGTGGTTAAAATAATTTAGGAAATTATTTTATGCTAATTCTTCCGCTGCACGTAAAAATTTAAAATTTTACGAACCCGTATCCTTGTCGACATGCACCCGGTCCCAACAGTGGTATCAGAGCCGGTTAGTGTTCGACATAATCATATAATTGTTTTGCGGAACACTTTGTCATGATCTCAATTTTGGAAAATTTTTCAATTATGGAAACTTTCCAATTATAATAAATTTTAGATTTAGGAATTTCAAAGTTTGGAAATCCTCATGAAATTTCGCAAACTTTTGAAATTTTCTAGTTTCTGAAATTTTATAATAATTGTGAAAACTTCCCATCTTTGGAAACTTTCCAATTTTGGAAATTTTTCTAATTTTAGAAATTTTCCAATTTTGGAAATATGTAAGTTTTCTTTGTACCAGAAACTTACAACCATTCTGAAAATCTATTATGAAACCTCGCAATTTTGGGCACTTTCTTTTGAGAAAGTCTAGACAAATTTATGGATAATTAGTTGACAATTTCAAATTCGAATTGGCTTTAAATTATTAAACAAAATTCTTTATTTTGGATTGAGCCTCGGGGAGCCGTCCAATTTAAAGTTAGTTGTTGTAATTTAATTTCCCAATTTTGAATGAAATTGTCATGTTTGATTTGGTTGCGTTTCCGAAACGGACCAAATTGGATTTACGACAAATTACTTTTCTTTGGGTATCTGAGCCTCGGGGAGCCACCCTTAGAAAACGATTTGTTGTAATTAATTAAATCCATGAATAAAACATGATTTAAGAGGTGATGCTCTTACATGTTGTTGTCTCCAAAATTAATTAGGAAAATGGTTTCCTATAGAGTTTTCTTAATTGAGATTTTCATGAAAATAATATGTCGTTGAATTAAGGGAATTGCCTCTTAATTTAATAAGATTTGATTTAGAGAAATCAAAGTCTTAAACATATTATTTCCGAAATTGATTATGACAATTTAGGAAATTGTTTCCCAAAACAATTCCTTTAATAAAGTATGAAATTAGAATTAGGAAATCCGGTTCCTAATTCAATTAATGAGACTTGATAACTTAAGTCACATACATACTTTATTAAGGAAATCGTTAGTCATGACATATGTCATGAATGTACTTAGAAAAGATGAGACCCAAAACCCCTTACAAAATATTAAGGCCAACACCTTCCATTAATATGGTTAGAACCGGAGTTTTGTTTCTCGTTTGGGTTGATGGACACATCCATGCCCGACTTGAACCTCAACATGTTCAAACCATGGAATTAGTTTATGAATAATATAATTGGAGTCAGAGGTCAATCCTTAGTTTTGGTTGTTGGACACATCCAAGCCTGACTAAACGGTTGAATGAGCTCCAACCATATTAAAACTATTTCTTGATTAATGGGTCAGCCTTAAGCTTAGAGCATCGATTTGTTGTGCCACAGCCAAGGTCGATGTAAAGAGAGGTGCAATTGGGTGCTATGTATAATGTTACATACTTGTTAATGAGTTAACAACCCAATGATTTATGCAAACATTCAATTAGTTGATAGCATAAAGTGATAGTTACATATATGTGATATGTAATCGGTGTAATTACCTACCTTAATAGCTAAGAAAAACTTGATGGCCACAGTCATGGTTGTTCTTATCTATGGTTGGATATCAACCTATTTGGAGATGTTCCTACGATCTCCCGAATTGATAAAAAGGGTTATTCAATTTGAAAAATAAATAGGATTTTATTTATGTATGTTGATACATTCTTTAATCATTCTTCTCACATAAACTCAATTTGTATTTCTAGGATAATCACTCGATCATGTCTTCTCTAAACTTGCGTTCCATTTTGGACACCAATAAACTGACTGGGCCGAACTTCATGGACTGGCTTCGAAACCTGAGGATAGTCCTCAAGGCGGAAAAGCTTGCTTATGTCATTGAAAATCAACTTCCCGACCATCCTCCAGAAAATGCAACTCCGGACCAATTGTTGGCCCATCAGAAACATGTGACCGATTCTGAACTTGCAAGTTGCATTATGCTAGCCTCTATGGTACCTGAGCTACAAAAGCAGCATGAGCATATGGATGCTTATACCATCATCTTCCATCTTCATGAGTTGTTTGAAGAGCAGGCGAGATCGAAAGGTTCGAAGTCTCCAGACTCCTCTTCACCACTAAGATGCAGGAAGCACTTCTGCCTCGCAGTTTGTGTTAAAGATGTTGGGGTACATTGAGCGACTGAGCGCACTCGGTTTTGCAATGGATCATGAACTAAGTATTGACTTAATTCTGAGTTGTTTGCCCAAGAGTTATTCACAATTTGTGATGAACTATCGGATGAACAAACTGGAGACCACCATTCCTGAGTTGCTCAACCTGCTGAAGACTGTGGAGCCTTCTGTAAAGCCGGATCAAAAGGCGGTACTGTTAGTTGGTTCCTCGAAGAAAGGTTCTAAGAGGAAGGCCAAGGAACAGAACAAAGGGAAGAAGAAAAAGGCCAAGAAGACTGAAAAGAAACCAAAAGGAACTTGCCATCATTGTGGCAAGGAGGGTCACTGGCGAAGAAACTGCAAGCTTTATCATGAGTCCTTGAAGAATAAGGCATCCGATGCCCCATCCTCTTCAGGTATCTTCGTTATTGAATGTCACTCTATTTCCTCAAATACCTGGGTACATGATACTGGGTGTAGCTCACATATATGTAATGACATACAGGGGCTAAGGAATAGAAGAAGACTCGTCAAAGGAGAAGCGAATTTGCGAGTTGGAAATGGAGCAAAGATTGCTGCTGTTGCCATCGGAACATATTTGCTAAAGCTCCCCACTGGACGTGTCTTAGAATTGGATAATTATTATTTCGTTCCTTCGTTAATAAAGAACATTGTATCTGTTTCATGTTTGAATGAAAAGGGTTATCATTTAACTTTTAGTAACAATTGTTGTTACATAACTTTAAATGGCGTTTTTTATGGGAATGGAACTTTGTGCAATGGTATCTACATGTTAGATTTATCCGGCGACGTTTTCAATATCGAAGTTAGCAACAAACGTGGTTGAATAGATAATCAAATAGACTCCTACACTTGGCATTGACGTCTTGGCCATGTAAGTAAGAAGCGCATGACCGAATTACACCGATGTGGAATTCTGGAATCATTTGAACCCGGTTCATTTGATACATGCGAATCATGCTTAAAAGGCAAGATGACCAAATTACCCTTTTCTGGAAAAGGTAATCAAGTGGAAGAATTGCTTGGTCTAATACATACTGATGTATGTGGACCAATGTCAACTCTTGCACAAGGAGGCTATAACTACTTCATCACCTTTATCGATGATCACTCACGATTCGGGTATGTGTTCTTGATGAAACACAAATCTGAAGCTTTTGAGAAATTCAAAGAGTTCAGAAATGAAGTAAAGAAACAGCTTGGCAAAAGTATTAAGATACTTCGATCCGATCGAGGTGGTGAATACTTAAGTCAAGAGTTTCAAGATTATCTTAGGGACAATGGGATATTGTCCCAATGGACTCCGCCATATACACCACAGCATAATGGTGTATCTGAGAGGCGCAACCGAACCTTGATGGACATGGTTAGGTCGATGATGAATCATGCAACTCTTCCAAAATCCTTTTGGGGCTATGCACTTAAGACAACTGTTTACTTGCTAAACAGAGTCCCGACCAAGGTAGTCTCTACTACTCCATATGAGACATGGAATAGTAAGAAACCCCACTTAACTCACCTTAAGATATGGGATTGTCCCGCTTATATGAAGCAGACTGTATCAGACAAATTGGATGCTAAGTCTGATAAATGTCTATTTATTGGATACCCTAAGGAAACGAAAGGTTACCAATTCTATCATCCCTTGGAGCAAAAGGTGTTTGTTTCAAGGCATGCTGTATTTCTGGAAAAAGAATTTCTTTTACAAGAAAACAGTGGGAGTGACATTGAACTTGATGAAGTTCAAGAAACTCCAATAGACATTACAGAGACACCTAGTCTAGACCCACAACCGATAACTCATAGTGATAAGCTATCAGTTGAACCTAAAACTACACCACCTCTTCGTAGGTCTGATAGGACACGCAATATTCCAGAGAGATACGGATTTCTCATAAGTGAATCGAAGGACGTGTTACTCATAAGCGATGACGAACCTATCAGTTATGAAGATGTTCTGAAATGTTCAGAAAGGGACAAATGGCTTGAAGCCATGAAGTCGGAAATGGATTCCATGTACGAAAATCAAGTATGGGACTTGGTTAACCCACCTGAAGGGATTATGCCCATAGGGTGCAAGTGGGTTTTCAAGAAGAAAACCGACATGGAAGGTAATTATGCTTAAATCCATTCGGATGCTCTTGGCCATAGCAACTCATTATGATTATGAGATATGGCAAATGGATGTGAAAACAGCTTTCCTTAATGGAAACCTGCTTGAGGATGTATACATGATACAACCTGAAGGTTTCACATCGGTTGATAAAACCAAAGTATGCAAGCTTCGACGATCCATATATGGACTGAAGCAAGCATCCAGGAGCTGGAACATCCGTTTTGATGAGACAGTCAAAGAGTTTGATTTCTCACAAAATCCTGACGAACCTTGTGTGTACAAGAAGGTTAGTGGGAGTGCAGTCGTATTCCTAGTATTATATGTCGATGACATATTACTTATAGGAAACGATATATCAGTCTTACAGACAGTTAAAATTTGGTTGTCCAAAACTTTCTCCATGAAAGACCTGGGAGAAGCAACCTATATCCTTGGGATTAGAATCTATAGAGATAGATCAAAACGGTTGCTTGGTCTTTCGCAGTCTACATATATAGACCGAGTGCTAAAAAGGTTTAGCATGTCGGAATCCAAGAAAGGTTACCTTCCCATCAGGCATGGGATCAACCTTTCGAAGTCTATGTGTCCGCGCACAGAAGACGAGAGGATTTGCATGAATAAGATACCTTATGCATCCGCTATAGGATCTATCATGTATGCTATGTTATGTACTAGGCCCGATGTATCATATGCTCTGAGTGTCACGAGCAGATACCAGTCTGATCCAGGGATGGATCATTGGGCGGCTGTCAAGACAATCCTTAAGTACTTAAGAAGAACTAAGGATGTGTTCCTAATATATGGAGAAGGAGATATGGTAATACGTGGGTATACAGATGCCAGTTTCCAGACAGATAAGGAATCGCAGTCTGGATACGTATTTACTTTGAATGGAGGCGCAGTAAGTTGGAAAAGTTCCAAACAAGACACCGTAGCGGATTCTACCACGGAAGCGGAATATATCGCAGCTTCGGAAGCAGCAAAGGAAGCAGTTTGTCTCAGAACTTGGTGTGGTTCCAACCATTGATGAAGCAGTGCCGGTTTACTGCGACAACAATGGAGCTATTGCACAAGCGAAGGAACCAAAGTCTCATCAGCGATCCAAACACGTGCTTCGCCGCTATCATCTGATCAGAGAGATTATAAGTAGGAATGACATACAAATTGAGAAAATTCCCACTGAAAGGAATTTAGCGGATCCTTTAACTAAGGCCTTACCTCAAAACAAGTTTGAGGGTCATGTTAGAGCCTGTGGTATTGGATACCGTAGCGATTGGCATTAGGCCAAGTGGGAGTTTGTTAGTGATATGAGAGAAGTGTCCTAAGGCAATCGCCTTATGATTGTAAATATTCATTTTAATAAATGATAATTCACTATTTGAGTATACATGTTTGTGTATTTGATTGGGATCTTAAACTCATCTACTGAATGTCCGCAATACAACTCACAGCATAAGAGAATTTGTGATGGGATCACAACTAGTGATTATCTCTAAATGTGCAATTGTGAAGTATTGAAATTATCCCTAGTCGATGAATTGATAAAAACGGACATTATCAATTCTGTTGAAACTAGCATGGGTTATTCTCTAATCAGCTGATTCTCACTGGCTGGTGACATTGGGATGTCCGGAGATAAACATGGATGCTAGTTAAGGGAACTAGTTCATTGGAGTGACTAGCTGTAAAACTTCATATGGTAATCTATATAGATATGTCAATGAAGTTCTTACTGCGGCTTAGTGTGATGTTCCTTTGACTTGCGGTGTTTAAGTCATCTTGGTTATGGAGACTTATACTTTAACATCTTAAGCAAGCATCTCCTAGGAGGTATGGACCCAGGATGATTGGGTATAAGCCGAAGTGCCCGAAGATGTTTGAACAGCCTACAAAGGATTCACCACTCCTTGCGAGGAGATGTATACCCAGGCCTATCGTCGGATTGTTACTCAAAACCTCTGGCCAGAGTATATCATGTTTAGAGTGCGAGTCTCTTAAATACATGAGAGTAATTAGAAATCCAAAGGACGAGAAAGACACTACTTGGGCTAGGTGTGACGTAGTCAGCCTAGTGGGGACTGACACAAATAGACCGTGTCCTGAACCAAGTGGGTATAAGGTGGTGAAGGGAATGGGGCACGATTCATTAGAGCTGCTGAAGGGTTTCAGAATTACTTCTGAGGTCAACCGTTGATCTTTCGATTAATTGGGGGTCATGATGTACTACTAGGTGCCACTCATGATCGTTCTATGATTAGTTGATTATAGACGGCCAACATAAATCGAAAGCCTATTTAGTCACACGCACTACGAGTAATCCGAGGGATTTAAAACGAGTTGAAAATTAGATTTTCCGATCAAGAGAAATAAGTCGAATCTGAGTTAATCAGAGGCGCAACGGAAACTTAAAATGGCTAAGTCTTTTGAAGGCTTATTGGGCGAATTAAATGAGTTTAATTCGCGATGGAAACGGCTTGGTTTGGCCGGCCAAAGAGGGTGTCCACCCTCTTGGTTTGGCCGGCCATTAAAAGGGGATAAACCAATTTAATTGGTTTAATTAATAAAATAAATCTAGCGCGATTTGTTTTATAAATTATGGATAAATAAATTGATATATAAAGAAATTTATATAAAGAGATTTATAAAGAAATTTGTAGAAATTTATTCTTTTTTTTGGAAATTAAAATGAACCATGAAATGGTTTAATTTTAATTTATAAAATCAATTATGAATTGATTTATCCATGATAAGAAAATTTTATACAAATTTTATTCCATAATTAAAAGAGAGAAAGTATTTGTTTTATTATAAAGTTAGTTATAATAAGACTTGGTTTAAACGGAATAATTCATAAGAGAATTTATAGGATAAATTTGTTATGAAAATTACGTTAAGAGGGAGAGTTGGCAAGGGAGATGCTACTATATAAAGGAACCAAAGGCAAGCCCTTAATTCCAATCAAGTGATCAAGAGATTAGAAGCATCCTCTCCCTCTTTCTCTTATTCTCTCTTCTCTCTTCCCCTTACGGCCGGCACCCACCTTGGGACCTGGGGCCGGCGCCCCTTTGCAAGACCTAGGGCCGGCGCAAGCTTCCTCCACCTAGGGTTGGCGCTTCCTCCTCCTAGGGCCGGCGCAAGCTTCCATCAAGAAGGAGAAGAAGAAGAAGAAGAAGCGGATCGCATCTCCTTCTTTCCGGAATTTGGATTCCGATTCTTGATGGTTAGTTTCCTTTCTTCTTTCTTGATCTTCTAGTTGTGTCTTCGGAGAATCTAGTAGTTCTCGTCGACACAAAACTCGTGGCTTTGCGAAGTCATCCCGAAGAGAACTCGGTGTGGACGCGAATACAGGCGGAGCTTCCAAGGGACGCTACGGTTCGATCTTGTCCCTTACTTCGAGTTACGAGAGGTACTTAGTAAATTTGTTTACTTTTCCGCAAAGTTTTAATTTATGATTATGACCACACACCATAAGGTTGCATGCTAGATACGTGGTTAAAATAATTTAGGAAATTATTTTATGCTAATTCTTCCGCTGCACGTAAAAATTTAAAATTTTACGAACCCGTATCCTTGTCGACATGCACCCGGTCCCAACACCAGGGACGACTGGGACGCCTGCATGCTCATGGGCGCCTCTTTTGCTGACGTGGAGGTTTGCTTCGCAGACTGCTTGGAAAGCACCCTTCTGGGGCGCCTGTATCCATACAGGTGCCTGTATTCTTGGGCGCCTGACACCATTCAGGCGCCTAGGATGTAGAGAACTTCAACCTTCGTTCCTGCAACCAGGGTTAGTTCCAAAGCACAGGTAATAGATAAGTTAGGTTTAATTAACAGCCTGCGCTGTCTTGGTTCTGACTTTGGGCTTCCCAAATGGAACCCTAGGTCGAACCGACGCCTACTATTCCCTCCTACCGGGAACGCCTCCTCGCCTACTCCTCTCAGAAGATTTTACCTTTTGCCAACCGGTTCCTCTAGTTGGACTTTTGCCCGATCTTCCGGATCAGGACTTCGTGCCCAGTTCACGACCAGGACTTATTGCCCAACCCTCGGTCAGGTCTTAGGTCTCCAGCCCTCGGCCAGGACTTATTTCCCAATTCTACGAACCAAGACTTCGTGCCTAGCTTACCTAGGACTTTTCCTGAGCACTTCAACAGATACATTAGATCACCATATAACCTTAACTTGTGAACCGTTTGTCATTATCACAACCCTGGTTTGATCTTCATGCTTCCGGCACCAACAATCTCCCCATTTTTGATTTATGGCAACTTGGTTCAAAATTTAAGTTAAAACATATAAAGCAGGTAAATAATCATGTTTATTTTCCCTTTCTTTTAAGAAAACTAAAATTTGAAAAACATACACTAAGCTCCCCCTGAATTAGAGATTCTCGGAATATTTTGCAAAAAAGAATTTGCACTTAGAAAAATATTTTTCACTTAGAAATATTTTGCAACAAAGAATTTGCACTTAGAAAAATATTTTTCACTTAGGAAGAATTTGCACTTAGAAACATATTGTGCACTTGGAAAAAATATTTTGTACTTAGAAAAATGTTGTGTACTTGGAAAAATATTTTGAACATTGAATGATATTTTGGAAAAACATTTTAAACTTTGACAGATATTTTTTACTTGGAAAAATATTTTGAAAATACTTTAAGACTTTTGAAAGAAGATTTGCCCTTAAAACATTTTTGCAAAAAGAATTTACACTAGAGAATTTAACTTAACTTTTTTTTACTCTCCCCCTTTGCCATATATCAAAAACTGATTGAAAACCAATTTCGAATTAATTGCGAATCAGAGCCAGTTAAAAAACAATTCTAAATATATATTGAACCAAATCTAGTGAGTCCAAGCAACAAAAACCAACTAAATTGAACTTGTTCGGGTCCTATCTAACCCAGTTAGCTACTTACTAACTGTTATATAACAGTTGCTTTCACTAGGGTTAATCAAGTTAAGTGATCTGATTAAGTTAGATTTTCTAAGCTTGTACACTTAGCTTGATTGCTGTTCAATTATATTTATCGCCTCAACTACTCTAGATGCACTGACTTAAAGCATCTTGAGTCAAGGCATAGACCTAAGCATCTCACCCCAGTCTAGGTTATCAATCAAAGTATCCTAAGGTGCTTGTGAGATGTTGGCTTCTAGATCTATAGGAGCATACAATTCTAGGGTTAAAGCCTAGGCAAAATTCATTGCGCAGAAAACCCTAGTTTTAAAGGGGGTAAATTTTAAAAAAATCTAAGTCGGAAAACAATTTTAAATTTTAATAAAATTAAGAAAAGAATTTCTCAAAAAATATGAAATATTAAAAATTTTGAGAAAAATTAGAACAGTCCTATTCTACTAAGCACAACCCTAACTGCCTTCTTAGTAAGCTAAACTCAGACTCAGGTAAGGGTTTGGTAAAAATGTTAGCTAGATTAGATTTCGAGTCCACATGCATAAGTACGATTTCACTCCTGGCTACGTGATCCCTAACAAAATGATGGTTTACATCAATGTGTTTGGTTCGTGAGTGATGGATAGGGTTTTTCGTAAGATTGATCGAACTTATGTTGTCAATGAACATATTGGTTTGGGCATAGTTGTAACACCCCAAATTTTGCCCATATGTAATTTTATGAATTCATGAAACATTATTATGAAATGTCATGATGGGCTTGGCTTAATGGCTTTGATGTGGATTAGTGCAAAATGTGATAAAAAGAAAGTGTAGAAAGGAGGAAGCAAGGATCGAACCTTGAACCTCATAGTTACACTAACCATGTCTTAACCAATGCACCAAGAGTGTTTCTTGTTGAGAGAATAAGAAACGTGCTAGCTAAAAAGCTAGGGAAGTAAAGAGACATGTCCCTTCATGAGAATAGTATAAATAAGAGAGGAGGGAGGGAGAGGGGGAAAGAACTTTCATTCTTCTTCTTCCCCACTCTCCCCACCGAAACCCTAGCCCTCTTCTCCTTTTCATTTTTCGAAAATACACCCTAGGGTTCTAACCCTAGGGAATTGGAAGGAAGAAGACCCCATCCAAGAGTCTTAGAGAAGTTCTAGCAAGGGGAACTCTCACCCCTCCTTCAACCAAGGGTACCCTAAGGATTTAGAGAAGGTGAATTTCAAGCGAAAGGATGTAAGTATCCCCTCGCCTGCAGTGTAATTGTTGTTGATTCCTTCTTCTTGTTGTTTTTCGAAAATGGAAGTGGCCCCCCTTGTGCAAGTTTCGGCCACCCCCAAAGGGGGAGACCTTGGCTACTCCTTGATGCATGAAGAGACCCCTTGGGACTTAGGGTATATATTTATGTTGTTTCCCTTCATGTGGTGATGACAAAAACTAGGGTTGAACACCCCATATGTTTCGGCCAACCCTAGAAGAATTAGGGTTTAGGGTTGCATGATTATCCCATGATGTAATCTATACTTAATATGTGGCATGATATGTATGTGAGGTGTTTGTGTAAATGCTTGTGTGAATGGTTGATTTCAAAAACCCTAATTCCCCCTACCCTACACCATTCGGCCAATACCCTAAAGTTAGGGTTCGTGAAGGTTAAACTACCCTATGAGATATGCTTATGTTTGGAAGATGATATGTATATGCATGTGATGTTTAAATGGAATACTTGATTGGAAAACTTAACTCTCCCTAGTAGGACTTTCGGCCAAGGCATGAAGATTGAGGGTTTAGGGTTGCATGATTTTTCTATGATGTATCCTATGCTTAGTTATTGCATGATAGCGTATACATGGTGTTTGTATAAATGTTTGATTGGAAAACCTAATTTTCCCTAGCATGACTTTCGGCCAAGGCATGAAACATTAGGGTTGTGAAGGTTGATGACCCCATGATGTATGTTATGCTTAGTATGATACATGATGTATATATATATGTGATGTTTGTATGGGATGTTTGATGTCAAAAACCTAACCTACCCCTACCCTATGACTTTCGGCCAACCCTAGGTTTAGGGTTAGGAAGAATTAATTTAATCCATGAAGCATGCTACCACTTCCTATGATATGAGTATGATTTATGTGACCAACCTTGTCATATATAAAGTATGTTTAAGTGGTTGAAATATGATGTATGTATGAGCATGTCTTATAGCCCATGGGGCACCCTTATGAATTGCATGTGATGTGTATGTTAAAATGCTTGAAAGGATACTCCACTAAGTATGGGATCAAGAGCACCCCTTATGTTGTGTGGTGTGTCCCTATGGGATCATGAGCACCCTTGAAGAGTGGTGTGTCCCTTGAGAAGTGGATTTGGAGTACTCCTTAGCATATATGTAAAAGCATGATAAGTATTTTACTTTGAAAGTTGTGTACCCGACTCGGAAGGGGGTCGTTAAACAAATTCGGGGTACATGTTAACTGAAGGTCATGGCTCCGGTAGGACGGAAGGGTCCTGCTCTAATGAGTTGGTGGCTCGCTACCCCAATTCATTAAGGAACGCGCTTGATGTGGTACACAACTGGGCCCCTATATGATGTTAAAGTATTTTTAAGTAATACCTTTATGGAATTGTTTTGAAAATATTTATTATATGTGAAGGGTATGCTTGAGATACTTTATACTGCTTTCTAGAAACTTTGATATTTAGTATGCTATGATAAACTCATGCTTATGATTCATTATGTGTACATGTTGTATTCTTTCGTATGGATTTTGCAAGTAGGACAGGATCCTTACTAAGCATTTGTGCTTACTAGTTTATGTGTTGTCTTATGCTGCAGATAAGGGTAAGAGACACTTAAACTAAAGGAAGAGGCAGGAGGGCTGAAGATGTGTGGGGTGGTGGCTCGGGAAAGAAAGATTCTTATATCTACTTTACTATGCTTATGTTGATGTTTCCTTGATTATGAATATTAGTGATTACACTTGGATTACTCTTATACTCGATTATGTTTGATTATGTTGTGAGTTGAACTACTTGTGAACCTATCATATTATAGGATAACTCTTGATTACGATATTTCACATGATGTTCTAGACTTCCTTTAACTCAATCTTATGAACTGTTACTATGCATGGAAACCTATGACTATGCTTCTAAATGATGTTCTAGGATGTGAATTCATGATGCCTTGCAATGGAATGTATAACCTCACTATCATGATTTATGTGTTACTGAACTTGCTATGCACCTACCATGTTCTAATCCTTAAAGCATGATATCTGATTGGCATGCACTGACTAGTATGCTTAGCACTTGTAAATATCACTTGATAGTTTTAAACAAGCATGCTCAGTACTTAGTCCTTGCACTTTTGTTTTTTATTTTATGTTAAAAATTATATGATTGATTGTACGTAACCCCGCCCCGAGAGTAGATATAAGGGCGGGCGTTACAATAGTCTAGCTGGAAGTCTTTAAGAGTGTGCATCATCCATAAACGTTGTGCTACACACTCTCCTAAGGCAACATACTCTGCTTCAGTTGTGGATAAGACTACACAGTGTTGCTTTCTACTGCACCAGCTGACTAGACTTTGTCCTAATAATTGACAACTTCCACTTGTACTCTTTTTATCTAGTTTGTAACCGACATAGTTTGAGTCAGAGTATCTTGATAATTCAAAGTTGAAAGTTCTAGGATACCAGATACCTACATTTAGGGTACCCTTAATGTACCTAAGGATTTTTTTTAGGGCTGCTAAGTGAGATTCCTTAGCACTGGTTTGGTATCTAGTGCACATTCCTACTGCAAATAGAATGTCAGGTCTACTAGCAGTTAAGTATAATAAACTACTTATCATGCTTCTATATAATTTTAAGTCAACTGATTTACCTTCAGGGTCATTGTCTATTTTGACATTTGTGGCCATGGGAGTACCTGAACTTTTAGAGTTTTCCATTTTGAATTTCTTAATTAACTCTCTTGCATATTTGGATTGATGAACATAGTTACCATCCCTGGTTTGTTTTATTTGGAGACCTAAGAAAAAGTTTAGTTCACCTACCAAGCTCATTTCAAACTCACTCTCCATAATTTTAACAAAGTATTTTAAAAAGTTAGAATTTGTTGACCCAAATATTATGTCATCTGCGTAGATTTGGGCTATGAATATGTCTTTTTCTAAGGTTTTAATAAATAAGGTTGAGTCAATTTGACCTTGGTTAAATCCCTTAGAAATCAAGTAGGTTAATAGTCTTTTGTACCATGCCCTAGGTGCTTGTTTTAACACATAAAGGACTTTCCTAAGTTTGAACACATACTCAGGATTGTCTACGTCCTCAAATCCTGGGGGCTGCCCTACATATACTTCTTCTTTTATGAACCTATTAAGAAAGGCAGACTTGATTTTGAAAATGTAGAATTAATTTTGAAAATATTGAATTGATTTTGAAAATGTAGAATAGATTTTTGAAAATGTAGAATTAATTTTGAAAATATAGAATTGATTTTGAAAATGTAGAATTAATTTTGAAAATATTGAATTGATTTGAAAATGTAGAATTGATTTTTGAAAATGTAGAATTAATTTTGAAAATATTGAATTGATTTTGAAAATGCAGAATTGATTTTTGAAAATGTAGAATTAATTTTGAAAGTATAGAATTGATTTTGAAAATGTAGAATTAATTTTGAAAATATTGAATTGATTTTGAAAATGTAGAATTGATTTTTGAAAATGTAGAATTAATTTTGAAAATATAGAATTGATTTTGAAAATGTAGAATTGATTTTGAAAATGTTCAGTTGGACTAAATTATTGGGTCCTAAACATCTCACCCAATTCTAAGTGACAAAGCAGGTTTCTTTATCTGTTTTGTGAGATATATTATTTTTATCTTTAATTTTATGTTAAATCTAAGATTTAATTAAAACTTGTGTTAGATTCGAGTTTATCAAATAGTAATTTGAAAGTGAGTTTCGATAATTGGCTTCCAGGTCTTGGCGAGGCACAGAGACCTTCTTTGGCCGTAGCCTTATTGGATCAACAACCCTTTCCTAGACAAAGCCTTTTACTGAAAGTTCATTTTCAAATCCCTTTTTGAGAACTTCTGGTCTAACTAGCTTAGGATTTGGGAGAGGTAGCTTTGGCTAGTTCCACCGGACTAAACAGACCAAATAGGGTACGTCTTACCCTACTTAACTTTTTAGAAATGCTTCCCTAATGTACTATCATCTCACCTTCACCTAATACTATGTTGTTCAAGTTTCAAGTAAGTCTTGTCCTTAACTAACCATTCCTAAGTCTAAGCAGAATAAAAAAAATAAAAAATAAACAAGCAACAAGCAAGAAAAGAATTATCTAAGTATAAAGATGGTTTTTAAATTGGCTCCCCCTGGACTGAAGCCTCGATAAGGGTTAGGCAAGATGTGAATCTTGTTCTTGGGGATCCAATATTGGTTTGGTCCAGCCTGGTTGTTCAAACTTAGCTTAGGGACCCATGCTTGGACTTGGGTTCTAGATTGGTTCAATACAGAATAATAAGATCGCTGTCTCGAGTTGGTTCGATAGCCCAATCCTGATCGATTTAGAACTGACTTCTGTTTTCTAAGAATCATGTCAAGATTCCTAGAACCCAAAGTGAATCATTCTAATGCGACTCTGAGTTCCTTGACTTGAGTTTTCAAGGAGGAATTCTCTTCCTCAAGCTTTTGAACTTGAGTCGAGGTTCCTTCTTGAACTGACTCGGTTAAGGAACTCAAGTTGACTTCCTCTTTCAGGAGTTTGACTTCCTGTCGGAGGGTTTCAACCCAGATGTTGGCTTTCGCCAACTTGCGTGACAAGTACGAAATAAGATCGTAAAGCTCCGATTTAGGATAACCTCTTACCATAATCCGTCTGTCCTCCGAGATCGAAAGCTTTCCGGTGCCGACGTCTTCCTCAGGTTCTGATTCCGTTCCGAAGTCGATGTCTTCCGAGGCGGTCAACGCCAGGAGGTTGGAGTGCGGAGCTTCTTCTTCTTCTTCCGAGGACGATTCGTCCCATGTGGCTTGCATTGCCTTCTTCTTCTGTGATTTTCTTGGAGTTTTCCTTGTAACACAAGCTATACTTTTCTCGACCATTGCAGTATTAGTTTGCTCATGTAATTTTAATTTTGAGAAAAATTCAAAGTTAGGTAAAGATTCTGTCTCAACAGACTCATCTTCTGATTCTAGTTCGATTTCGAAGTCGGGTACGGATTCTATTTCGGCTACTTGTGCTTGTGCCGAGAGTGCAAAATAGCTCACATGATTGTCTTCCTCTTCTTCGTCCGATTCTTCTGATGATTCGGATAGCACCTCTTCTAAGAGCTTGATGTCGGAGTTCTCTTGATTTAGGTTGATTATCTTCTCCCACATTTCTTTAGCTCATTCGAATGGTCCGACCAGTTTGAGTTGTTCTTTGGTTAGGCCACATTGTAGGATTGCAGTCGCCTTTGCATCTATCTCAATCTTGTTGAGCATTGGTTCATCCAATTTGTCCCACGCGATTGATAATCCATCTTCTGTAGGGAAAGTGAATCCCGTTTGGATTATCATCCATATGTCCATATGTGCCTTCAGGTGAGATTCCATTTAATCTTTCTAAGATCTGAAATTCTCACCGAAGAAAAGTGGTGGACGGGCACTGTTCCACTCTTGATTCGCCATAGATCTGAGGATTTACAAAAAAACTTTGTTCCAAGACTAAGTCTTGGATTAGTAGTGCAGTAGCAAAAATAATAATAAAAAATCAAGTGGTGTTGCACCAACCTCGATTAACAAATAAAATTATGAATGAAAAAGAATATTTTAAAAATGAAATCCGAAAAAATTGCTCAATCAGTGGTTGCAGCAGATTTGAGCCACCCGCTCTGATACCACTTGTGGGATCGATTAGAATCGATAGAGGGGGTGAATATCGATAAAACTTTTTCGGATAAAAATAAGAATAATACGTAGCGGAAATAAAACACAATGCTAACACGCTTGGTTTTACTTGGTTCAGAGTCTAAATCGGCTCATACTCCAAGGCTCACGGTCCTTGACCGTTTACGTTGGGCAATTCTATATTTCGGAAACTGGTTACAAATTTGAAGCACAAATACAGAATTCAATTTAAGCAATTAAATTAAACTAAACTAATACCGACGACCAGGGAAGGATTCGAAGATCGGAGCATCCGGTCGTCGTTGGCGCTTTAAACATGAGCATGGAGCGTTTGGAGCAGAGCGCTTGAATGTTTTCGTTGGAAGCAGTGTTGTTTGGAAGCAAGGGGGTGAACTCCTTTATATATAGTCGTCTGGGGTGCCTGACACGTGTGCCATTCTGCGCGAATCTTCATTCGCAGACTTGGCCAGCGCTTATTCCTTAAACTAGGGCGCCTGGGACGATTGGGGCGACTGTATGCTCACGGGCGCCTCTTTTGCTGACGTGGAGGCTTGCTTCGCAGACTGCTTGGAAAGCACCCTTCTAGGGCGCCTGTATCCATACAGTGTTGGAGCAATCAACCCAAGTATAAACGGGAAGATCATAGTTTTGATGTATGTGTGTCAATATGGTTAAGGTTAGGGTGTTATATTATTTTGATATGTGTGAATAAGTCTTGCAGACTTGGTGAGTCACACATGGAGGACACATCCGAGGGACGAGAACCGAGAGAAGAGGACTCCAAGGGCAAGCCGGGAAGTGGACTTCAAAGGGCACACGTGAAGGGTGGCATGGAGGCATGCTGAGGGCTTGCGTGCGCATCCGAGGGACGATAGCCGGTGGAAGAGGACTTCAAGGGGCAAGCCAAGGGAGTGTACTTGAAGGCATACGTAAAGGAGGGTCTTCGGTGTGAGGAAGAGTGGTTTTGTAAGCTCGGCAATCTACTGGGAATAAATCAGTCGACTGCCAGTAGAGGACTCGAACTCACAATAACATCAGTCGACTGGTCCAAGACCAGTCGACTAGTAAACCTGAAAAACTAGCCGTTGGCTAGCTGCTTTGGTGGGACCAGTCGACTGCCCCAGGAGCAGTCGACTGGTAATGGGCTGGATGGCTTTAGGAGCTGTACTTTACTCTATTTAAAGAAGGACTTTTGAGCAGGTCAAGGTTGCGTTTCTTGTGTGTAGAATCAGGTATTGTCCAAGAGTTATGGTGAGGTTTCTCCATCCACAAGGAGCGACAAGAGCTAGCCGGAGGTGTTCCGGGGAATCATCCACCGAAGGATCGGGATCGTCCACCTTACGAACAACCGTGGAGTAGGAGTTTTATCTCCGAACCACGTAAATCGGTGTGTTCTACTAAGTTTTAGTTTTAGTTTTAGTTTATTCCGCTTGCGCACTAACTTTGTAGAAAGAAGAATCGAAGAAAAGCTATTCACCCCCCCTCTAGCTTGGCGCCACGATCCTAACATACAAGCGCCTGTATTCTCGGGCGCCTGACACCATTCAAGCGCCTGGGATGCAGAGAACTTCAAACTTCGTTCCTGCAACCAGGGTTAGTTCCAAAGCACAGGTAATAGATAAGTTAGGTTTAATTAACAGCCTGCGCTGTCTTGGTTCTATCTTTGGGCTTCCCAAATGGAACCTTAGGTCGAACCGACGCCTAGTGTTCCCTCCTACGGGGAACGCGTCCTCACCTACTCCTCTCAGGAGAATTTACCTTTCGCCAACCGACTCCTCCGATTGGACTTTTGCCCGATCTTCCAGATCAGGACTTCGTGCCCAATTCACTACCAGGACTTATTGCCCAACCCTCGGTCAGGTCTTCGGTGCCCAACCCTCAGCCAGGACTTATTGCCCAATTCCTCGAATCAAGACTTCGTGCCCAATCCATGACCAGGACTAATTGCCCAACCCTCGGTCAGGTCTTAGGTCCCCAACCTTCGGCCAAGACTTATTGCCCAATTCTACGAACCAGGACTTCGTGCCTAGCTTACCTAGGACTTTTCCTGCGCACTTCAACAGATACATTAGATCACCACATAACCTTAACTTGTGAACCCTTTGCCATTATCAAAACTCAGGTTCAATCATGGTGCTTCCGGCACCAACAGAATGTTTCTTGGGCTCCGCTCCCCCGAGGTGATCTCGAGGTCTTCTGGCCCGGGGGGTCCCGGGCACTCCGCTTCCCCTAGGTGGTCTCGGGGCCTAGCTTCCCGAGGTGATCCCGGGAGTGGGTCTACCGCGAGAGGGGCCCCGGGGGATCCCCTTCCCGAGAAGGTCTGGGGAGCTCTGTAAAGAGAGTCGTTCAGACTCGCTACATCTTGGCACTCAGCTTCTTCAGCCCACGTGTCCACCCCGGGGTACTCAACCCCATCAATAGAAAATTATTTTAATTGAAAAGTATAATAATTGAAAATTACAATAAATGACAATTATATATTCCATCTCTCTCTAATCTCTTGACATAGATGTTTATGGATGATAAGATGCTTCTCTGTCATTTGCGAAGTGTCCTTCGAAAGGGTTGTGTATTCTTTTAGTTGAATTTTGGCTAAGGCAGCCTTTGCTTTCATTTTAACAGCTTTTGCTTTCATCCCCTCAACTTCGAGTTGTTTTTGTTTTATTCCAACTTCAGCTATTTTTATGCTTGTATACTCAGTAAACTTTGCAAATATATTGTCTAAATTTATTGTCATACATTCAATGTCTGATTTCATTTTGCCTTTTCCCTTTCATTTTGATGTCTTCTGACCCATTGGATGAGTTTCTTCTTCATTTAGGTCTACATATAGACTAGCATCATGGTTAGATGAGGTGTTGCTTGCTCCCAACTGTGAAGTGAACATTGGATGGTGTTTTACCTCTATACATACTCAAGATTAAATGCAATGTCATTATTTTCCTCACGATATTTTTCATACGTAAGTCGAAATATATCATCATCACTGTGGCCTCTATGATACACACTATAAATACTATTATAATTTGCGTTGAAGTGATATACCTTTTCTTGTGTGATATTATGCCAGTGCGATCGTATAATACTTGCATTTTTGTTGGGTCTACATTGAGGACGATTCTCATTATAGTAGTTTGTAACATTACCCCAGAAAGCATCCACCTTCTGATCATTGGCTATGATTGGATAATCGCTGATAGTGACAAACGATATCAATAAAACCTTGTCTTTAACCTTACTCCATGTTGATCATTTTCTTCTACTCGCAGTGCCAGAATCCGACATCTCTAAATTAACAACTTCAATTGGGGATTCGCAGTCAGATAGTTGAGTCTCTGGAACAAAAGTCGAAGTAAATGGATCATTTTCCACCGGAGATGTAAAAAGCATGCCCGTTGCAGGTGGATTAGATGGATAATTTTGTGGATATGGATTATATGCATAATTTGTGGATATGGACAATATGTGTTTTTGGTTGGTGTGGATTATGTGAATAATTTGATGGATATGAAAAATATTGATAATTTTGTGGCATTTGGGAATTTTGGAAAGAAATATTTTCTAAAAAATCCTCAATTATTTTTATCCACTTCGGAGGAAAATAGTAGAGAGGAGATTTTTAGGAGGAAGGGAGGTGTTTGAAGATTGAAATGAGTTGTGTAAGGTGATGAGTATTAATAGATAAAAATTTAATTTTTTATTAAAATAGTCATTCAATGACTATTATATAATATTACGACTCGAATTGATCTCCGAATCGATTCAAAAAATCGCGGCATCGATTAAAACAAATCCCATTCGATTGAGGGCATTCCCCAATCGATTGGGGATTGGATGATGCAAGAACCCAATCAATTAGGGGCTGGGGACAGGGGACATTTCTGTTGGTGCAGGAAGCACCAGATCGAACCTTGTTTTGATATTGGCAAAGGATTCAAAGTTAAGGGTTGTTTGTTGTCTAACAATGCTGCTTGAGAGTGCAGGAAACTCAAGACCTAGCGAAGGGCTGCTAGGCACCTGACGATGGGCTGTCAGGAAACCAAGTCCTGGCGAAGGGTTACTGGGCGAAAACTAAGTCCTAGCGAAGAGATGCTAGGCACCTGACGATGGGCTGTCAAGAAACCAAGTCCTGGCGAAGGGTTGCTGGGCGAAAACCAAGTCCTGGCGAAGGGCTGCTAGGCGAAAACCAAGTCCTGGCGAAGGGTTGCTAGGCGAAAACTCAAGACCCGGCGAAGGGCTGCTGGGCAAAAACCAAGTCCTGGCGAAGGGATGCTGGGCGAAACTCAAGACCTGGCGAAGGGCTGCTGGGCAGAAACCAAGTCCTGGCGAAGGGCTGCTGGGCGAAACTCAAGACCTGGCGAAGGGCTGCCGGGCAAAAATCCAACTGGAGGAGCCGGTTGGCACCAGGTAAATTCTCCCGAGAGGAGTAGGTGAGGACGCGTTCCCCTTGAGGGAACATTAGGCGTCGGTTCGACCTAGGGCTCCATTTTGGAGACCAAAAGTCAGAACCAAGACAGCTAATGCTGTATAAAATAATAATATAATTGTTATTTGGACTAACCCTGGATGCAGGATCGAAGGACTGAGTATCTGCAGCTCAGAGAGCCTCAAAGGAGTGAGGCAGAAGCTGAGTAGGGCGCCCCGGACGATCCGGGCGCCCCCAAGGTCAACCCAAGTCTGTAAGAACCTCAACGCGCTTCACCCCGCTTGTCGCGGGCGCCCCCACTGCCAGCTGCCGAAGCGCATCCCTGCGAACGCGCTTCGCCCCGCTTGTCGCGGGCGCCCCGCGTGTCGCGGGCGCCCCCACTGCCAGCTGCCGAAGCGCATCCCTGCGAAGCCGAGGAGATGAGGCTTTGACCGGTCAATGCGGGCGCCCCGAGCCATCCGGGCGCCCCGGTCAAATCGGATCCCGAGGATAAGGGGATCAGACGGCGACCGAGCAACAACCGGATCTGCTGCCACGTGGGGGGGCGCCCCCGTCGACCAGGGCGCCCCCAGGCCCTATATAAAGGGCCCTCGACCTCCTTCTTCAAAGCATCAATTACTGCGACGCTTCCACGCTCTTCTGCTTCCACGACACGCTCCAGAACTCTTCCAACTCGAGCTGACGACGTCCTGCTGCTCCAACACTTCGATCTACACCGGACGTCGGTAACGAAGAGCTTAATTAAGTTTACTAGGCTGATTCTGTAATACTTGTTATTGTAAACTTTCTCGAACGTATAGAATTGCCCGCAGAAAACGGTCAACGACCGTGGGCCTTGGAGTAGGAGTCGACACAGGCTCCGAACCAAGTAAAACGACCGTGTTAGCATTGTTTTTGTGTCTTATTTCCGCTGCGCACTTACTCTTTTTTAAATCCGAACGATTTGCGACATTCACCCCCCCCTCTCTCGCAATTCTCGATCCAACAAGTGGTATCAGAGCGGGGTAGTTCAAACTTGGTGCAACCACCAGTTTGAAAGTTTTTTCGGATTTACGAATTTTTTAATTTTATTTCTTTTTTTTTGTTAATCAACGCAACTCAATCTCGTTCGCTTTTTATTTTATATAAATAATATCTGTAGGTGGATTTAAAACGAACAATTCTTAAAAATTTGTCATAAATTTTTTTATTTTAATATTATTTCTCGAAATTCGTGCCACTTTAATTCGAGCAATCTTTTAACTCTTATTTTTCACCATTAATCAGAATATTCATTTCCCAAAAATTTTGTCTCAAATTTTTTATTATTATTTTTTTATTATTTTATTATTATTCTGCCTCGAAATTCGTGCAATTTTTTTGGGCAAATTTTTTTTCTTCTTCTCCCGCACTACTAATCCAAGACCAAGTCTTGGTACATTCTGTTAGTTCTTTTGTGTGCAAGAGGTTATTTTATGGCCAACCAAGAGTGGAACAGTGCCCGTCCACCGCTATTCTCCGGCGAGAACTTCAGCTTTTGGAGAAGTCAAATGGAGTCGCTTCTAAAAGCCCACATGGACCTATGGCTAATCATCCAAACGGGATTTTCTTTTCCCGTAGAAGATGGAATGTCGATCGCTTGGGAAAAATTGGACGAACCAACTCTGAGGAAGATCGAGACTGATGCTAAGGCAACAGTAATCTTGCAATGCGGTCTAACCAACGAACAACTCAAGCTAGTCGGTTCATTTGGATGTGCTAGAGAAATGTGGGAGAAATTGATCAATCTTCATCAAGAAATCTCAGATGAAGAAGAAGATCAGGTAAGTTATCTCGCACTCTCGATCCAAGCACAGATAGCCGAGTCAGAGTCTGAACCTGAACCCAGAGTTGAAATCGAACCAGCAGAATCAGACAACGAACTGACTGAGATGGTAACCAATTTCAAATTCTTTTCTAAATTAGAATTAAATAATCAAGCTGATACTGCAATGGTCGAGGAAGGTATAACTTTTGCAGGGAAAACTCCAAGAGAACCATCAAAGAAGGAGCTTCAACCGGTACCCAAGTCCGACTCAGACACGGAATCAGAAGATCAATTTAGATCCGAGACAGCAACAATTAAGGGGGAGATTCCTAATAAGGAATCAAAAGGTAAAATTACAAATTTGAATTTTAAAAATCATATAATTTGTTACATATGCAGGGAGAGAGGGCACTACCAAACTAAGTGTCCTACCCGTAAGATTCAAATGATACCACCGACGGCGACAAAGGAACGAGCTCCAAATGCACGAAAGAACAAGAGTCGCATCCAATGCTTCAAGTGTCAGGAGGTTGGGCATTACAAAGAGGAATGCACAGATAAACGTTACAAAGATCCAGGGAAACCAACCAAAATGGGTAACTGTAATTTACATCCAAATCAACTCTTTACCTTGAATACTGATATTTTAATTAATCTCCCTTGGTCAAATTTAGATATGGATGCATGCTTAGATAACTTGATGAAATCATGTATATTAGCAAAGTCAAAATTCAAAATGTTAAGACAAGAAAATGAGACCTTGAAAATTAAAATTGATATACAAGAAAAACTGATTAATAATTTTGCAAACTTAGAAAATCCAGAAATTTCTCCTCACTATGACATTATCTGAAGTTTTGTCTTGGCTATTCATAGGACTAAATACCTTAAGGACTTAACCAACTAGTTGAAATTTGACAACATAGTATTGGGAGGAGGTGAGATGATAGTACGTTGGGGAAACCAACTCTAATAAGATCAAGTCTACTTGGTCTCTTTAGACTAGTGAAACCAGCCGAAGCTACCGATCCAAGACCCAAGCTAGTTGGACTAGAAAATGACCTAATTTAATTTGAAAATGAAATTTCATTAAAAGGCTTTGTCAAGGAAAGGGTGGATGATCCCATAAGGCTACGGCCAAAGAAGGCCTAGTGCCTCGCCAAGACCTGAAAGCCAATTTCTGAAATTCAAATTCAAATTATCTTATGTCAAATTCGAATCTAACACAAATTTCAAATAATTATAGATTCAAACCTGTTTTCAAAAATTCTTTTTCAAAATCACTCTTTTTCTGTCTTCGAAGTCAATTATACTTTTTCAAAAACAAACATTTTTTTCTTTTCAAAGTTAAACATTTTTTTAAAAAATTATTTTTACCTTCAAACCTGTCTCACAAGAACTTTTAAGGCTAACTGTTTGAAAACCCTAGATTGGGTGAGACAGGAAAATTAAGTTCAAATTAAAATTTCTTTTATGTTGTGTTTTCATTCAGAGAGTAATTTCAACATAGTAAAACCATGATTAACATGGTTAAACCTAGTTAATGCTAAAGACCCTTCAAGCACTTAGATAAAGTTAAGACAAGTCGAATACAAGGGGAGTTCTTTTTAGATTTATTCTCAAAACCTGATGCTCTAAAATTTAGTATCATTTCAGAATAAGGCCTTCAAAAATTACTCAAAATTCTTGGTATATTACTATCTCTTTGAAAAATTATTTCAAAATATTTCTTTTCAAAAACTGTGGTATTATTATTACTTCAAATTGAGGTGTCAAAAATTTATCTCCTTGAAAGTTTCATACTCAGAAGATTATTCAAAATTATTCTTTTGTTTTTAATAAACCCTAAAGACACAGAGGAAGGTCCACTTCATGATCTACTAGGACTCCTAGGATGTGTCAAATTTAGGGGGAGTTTGATTCAAAAGAAGAATTTCTGAAAAAAATTTTTGGTAATTATTTGTTTTGAAGTTATTAGATAATTCTTATAATTTAAATCAAACCCTAAAACTCAGAGGAAGATCGCTTGTAGTCAACAAGCTTCCTAGGACTGGGTCAAGTTTAGGGGGAGATGAAATTAAAAGAATTATTGAACATTTTCAAAATTATATGTTTTCATGCACTGCAAGTTCAAAATCCTTTTGAAAACTTAAATAATTTTTTTGTCAAAATACTATTATTTTACAAAATTCTTGTGGCTTATGAAATTAATTTTATAATATTTACTTGGGTTGGAGAAAATTTTCCAGGACACTTAGGAAAATGTCCTTGTAGTCAACAAGGTTTCCTAGGATTGTGTCAGACTGGAAAAGAAACCTAGTCAAGTAAAATATTTTGTGTTCAAAATGCATAATTCTTTTCAAAAATTACTTATACTTTTCAAAGTCTAATTTTTTTCAAAAATTACTTATACTTTTCAAAGTCTAAGTCTTTTCAAAATTACTTATATCTTTCAAAGTCTAAATACTTTTTTAAAAGTACTTATGTGTTTCAAATCTTAACTTATTTCAAAAATACTTAGATTTTTCAAAAATGCATAATATTTATTTCAAAAGTACTTTTGAAGATTCAAAAGCACTTATATCCTCAAAAATACATAATATCTGTCAAAAAGTACTGCAATAATGTTTTCAAAAGTATAAATATTTTTCAAGGCAATATTGTTCTAAGTGCGTGAATTTTCTAAAAAGATTGGCCTACAAATATAAAGTATCTTTTCAATACTTTTCCAAATAAAGTTTTGTTGGTGCAATTTAAAACTTTTTGCTATACTTTCAAGAATTATACTAAGTATTTTCATGCTTTCAAAACTCATAGGCTCTGATACACAAACGCTCTCCTTAAAACTTCTCTCAAAATATTTTTATATTAGACTTAAAAATGGTCTAAAACATAAGGAGAAGAGTTTAACATTAAGGGGGAGAGAAAGAGAATTTTATTCTTAAGCTATTTCAAAATTTTAAGCATTTCTAAGTGGTTCGAAGTTATTTTTAGTGCATGTTTTTAAATAAAATTTTCCTTAGTAATCAAAATTTGTCTGAGAAAAAGGGTTTTTAATAAAGTTTAAGCTTGCTTTTCAAAAGTGTCTATGGATACAAATACTTTTGCTCTTTTTTGAAAAATACTTTGTCAAAAACCTATTTTTGGTAGAACTCAAAACTCCCCATTAGAAACCTTGCTAACCCATGTATGCTTTTGATATATGTCAAAGGGGGAGGAAAGGTCAAAGTTAAGTATTTTAAGTAGTTTATAACACAAGTATTCAGGGTTTTATGAAAAATAAAGAATTTTTTTTCTCAACTCTACAGTTATGCTTCAGTTATGCTTCACTGTTTACCTTATGCTTCAGTTATGCTTCACTGTTTACCTTATGCTCTTAACTGTTGTAATTTTTTCCTTAACTTTGAATTGTGTTGCCATAATCAAAAAGGGGGAGATTGTTGGTGCAGGAAGCACCAGATCGAACCTTGTTTTGATATTGGCAAAGGATTCAAAGTTAAGGGTTGTTTGTTGTCTAACAATGCTGCTTGAGAGTGCAGGAAACTCAAGACCTAGCGAAGGGCTGCTAGGCACCTGACGATGGGCTGTCAGGAAACCAAGTCCTGGCGAAGGGTTGCTGGGCGAAAACCAAGTCCTAGCGAAGGGATGCTAGGCACCTGACGATGGGCTGTCAAGAAACCAAGTCCTGGCGAAGGGTTGCTGGGCGAAAACCAAGTCCTGGCGAAGGGCTGCTAGGCGAAAACCAAGTCCTGGCGAAGGGCTGCTAGGCGAAAACTCAAGACCTGGCGAAGGGCTGCTGGGCAGAAACCAAGTCCTGGCGAAGGGCTGCTGGGCGAAACTCAAGACCTGGCGAAGGGCTGCCGGGCAAAAGTCCAACTGGAGGAGCCGGTTGGCACTAGGTAAATTATCCCGAGAGGAGTAGGTGAGGACGCGTTCCCCTTGAGGGAACATTAGGCGTCGGTTCGACCTAGGGCTCCATTTTGGAGACCAAAAGTCAGAACCAAGATAGCTAAGGCTGTATAAAATAATAATATAATTGTTATTTGGACTAACCCTGGATGCAGGATCGAAGGACTGAGTATCTGCAGCTCAGAGAGCCTCAAAGGAGTGAGGCAGAAGCTGAGCAGGGCGCCTCGGACGATCCGGGCGCCCCCAAGGTCAACCCAAGTCTGTAAGAACCTCAACGCGCTTCGCCCCGCTTGTCGCGGGCGCCCCGCGTGTCGCGGGCGCCCCCACTGCCAGCTGCCGAAGCGCATCCCTGCGAAGCCGAGGAGATGAGGCTTTGACCGGTCAATGCGGGCGCCCCGAGCCATCCGGGCGCCCCGGTCAAACCGGATCCCGAGGATAAGGGGATCAGACGGCGACCGAGCAACAACCGGATCTGCTGCCACGTGGGGGGGCGCCCCCGTCGACCAGGGCGCCCCCAGGCCCTATATAAAGGGCCCTCGACCTCCTTCTTCAAAGCATCAATTACTGCGACGCTTCCACGCTCTTCTGCTTCCACGACACGCTCCAGAACTCTTCCAACTCGAGCTGACGACGTCCTGCTGCTCCAACACTTCGATCTACACCGGACGTCGGTAACGAAGAGCTTAATTAAGTTTACTAGGCTGATTCTGTAATACTTTTTATTGTAAACTTTCTCGAACGTATAGAATTGCCCGCAGAAAACGGTCAACGACCGTGGGCCTTGGAGTAGGAGTCGACACAGGCTCCGAACCAAGTAAAACGACCGTGTTAGCATTGTTTTTGTGTCTTATTTCCGCTGCGCACTTACTCTTTTTTAAATCCGAACGATTTGCGACATTCACCCCCCCTCTCTCGCAATTCTCGATCCAACAATTTCCAATCAATTCCCCAATCGGCTAGGATGCCCTATCACGTTGTTTTTAACGCGTTCAAATTTGAACGTGTTCATCTCGTCAATGTTTAAACGTGCTAACTCCACATCACTTTAAACGTGCTGCGTGCATTCATCGGGCGTTATAATGCCCAATGAACGAGCCAATATAGCTGCTCTCATGTATAACCTTGGCCACCGGGGCTATGGTACAGCGGTAGAGCGACTAGTCGCTAACCCAGGCATCCGTGGTTCGATCCCCAGCTACGGTGTATTTGTAGAAATTTTTCCTCCAAATGGGGCACGAACTTCAACCCGAGGTTGGTTGAGAAAATCTCGTTAATCATTTTTTTTCTCATGTATAACTTTGATGATGTGATTATCAAATAATTATATAGTCAAGATTATGAAAAATAAGATATAATCTAATGTTATTGAATTCAATCTTAAATAATATTATAACTTAATTTAACATTAATTATATTACCTTGATTCAATCCTAGATACAACTAAATCAATTTGATATTTAATTGTTCTTTTAAAATAAATTAAATTTAATTAATAATATACCTAGCATTCTAGAAATCGAGCCGTCAGAGCTCGCATCCATCTATTAAAGCAAGGATGCATTTTCATTTGCTTGGGGCGAGCGAATCACCTTTTGCCAGCAAAGATGCATTTTCATTTTCCGATGAAGCTAACAAAAAATATCCTTCCATGTAGTGACTTGCTCAGTTTTCTGATTTATCTATCTATAGATGGTTGTGGGAGCAACCATGTGAGACTTTCGAAATCAACGTATGACCTATTTGTAGAAAAGGATGAGGCTTCATTCCATTCACCTTCAAATGCTTCAACGAGCTAAGAGGAGCAGATTTCGTACTCGCCAACACAGTGGAAGAACTCAAAGCAGAGGCAATCTCTGCTCTCCGACGGGAGATGTTGACGGCCTCGGTGTTGTACATGTCATTTGAAAGTGTGTTCCATGTGGGCGAGAGGGACTTCAGGGAGAAAACGCATGGTGTTTTGAACAGTAAGGACAATTTTCTATGGGTGCTCAGGTCGGACACCATGTCATTGCCTAATGGCTTTGTGGTGGCAAGCTAACGGAGGGGGCTGGTGGTGCCAACTTTGGAGAGCGTTTGGTGTGGCGTGCCAATGTTGTGCTTCCCGCTAGCATTTGATCAGGCATCGAATTGTAACTTGGTGAGCAAGGATCTAAAGATAGGGGTTTGCCTCGGCGAAACTAGGGAGGTGAATAGGGATGAGGTGTATGACAAAAATTAAAGGGTTCAACACACACACACACAATTAGTTCACTGTTTGTCCGCCGTAGACACTTGCTCTCTCACGACCTTAGCTTGTCGCTGTTGTTTCCCTCTTCCCCTCGCGAGTGGAGAATAAC
Source organism: Boesenbergia rotunda (assembly GCA_024364735.1). Classification (NCBI taxonomy): domain Eukaryota; kingdom Viridiplantae; phylum Streptophyta; class Magnoliopsida; order Zingiberales; family Zingiberaceae; genus Boesenbergia; species Boesenbergia rotunda. Next base: position 89,544 of record JAGFNQ010007297.1, on the reverse strand, counting down.
TGACACACGACGGCCTACAACTACGAGGGTAATTTTGAGAACAATTTTATTAATTCCGAAATCACAGAAAATCTTAGGGGCGTTTGGTTTGTTCCATTTTCTATTTTTATTTTTCAGAAAATCATATTTTCTCATTTTCTGGAAAATGATTTTATTTCATTCTCTAGTTTTCCAGAAACGCTATATCTTTTTTTGAAAAACAAGGCTGAAAAATGTAATCCAAACACGTTTTCCAAAAAATCGCATTTTCTACAGAAAATGAAAATGTAAAACAAGTATACAAATGCAATCTTAGGCTTCTGAGATTTTTTGATTCCGTGTTATATTCCTCAATTACTGACATGGCGGACATAGTCCAATATCGAGAATTACTTATTACCTAAATTAAATAAGATTTTTGTTAATAATCTATCAAGATTATTAACGATAATCCCCAATCAAACACCCATAAGATGAAGCCAACTTCAACTGGATGTTTTGAGTTTCTATGGCTTTAGTCGCTGTTGTAGGTCTGTGTAGGGCGGACTAGAGGAGAATGAATAGCTCTAAAAATAAATTAGCACTTTCTCTTACTTTCTATTTAGCAAGTATCAACATATTAATTAAGAAAAACAAACAATATAAAAAACTAAGTAAGAGACATAAGGAGTTACTTAGTTATAACCTAGGTGGTTGTTAATCCTAAGTAGTGAAAGCTTAACTAAAATCTGTAACGACACGATCTCTCAACCCCTTTGGCGGCCAAATCAACATTTGGCGGCCCAACAACCTGGCCCCTCGGCCCAACAACCTGACGGCCAAATCCACATTTGGCGGCCCAACTATGTCGTCGACCAACAATCGATGTCGACGACTAACAATCGTGTCGTTACTCACTAGGACTACCCACCCCTGACCAATGGATTTTTACGTTTCTCAGGATTCGAATTCTAGACCTCCAGGATAAGTACTAGAGTTTATGAATCCTATACCAAGTGAGCTGCAGCTTCGTGTTGCTTCTTAAAATTTGTATTTACTCTTGTTGCTTGATATATATCTTCTCATTATTTGTCCTTATTCGATCTTATTGCTATGCATACCTTCGTGTTGCTTCTTAAAATTTGTCTGTGACAAAAATAATTAACGAGAAATAAAATATAAAGAGGATGAAAATCAATAACAATCTTATAAAGGAGAATGAACTACCCTAAGAAACTGTGAGAAACTAATTGATAAATCGCTTACATGTAGCTTCAGTTTCACACTTTAAAATGAGTTGCATATTATTTGTACTAAATTAACAAAACTATAAATGAAATAACATTACTGTAGAATTTCACCTCTGTGATCTAAAAGAACTCATGCAACCTTATACTAAATTAACAAAATGATAGATGCAATACTTGTGGTATTGAGTTTCAACTCCTCCTCTTGGAAGAGTTATATAAGACTACTTGTAGTATAAGGCTTTAGTTCCACTCTTTGAGAAGGCTACGTGACTACTCATAGTATAGATCTTTGGCTCTATGCTCTGAAGTAGTTGCACTACGACTTACATTAAATTACTAAATAACTAAATTACTTATGCTACAAAGCATTGACTCCATGCTTGAAGAAGGTCCTTGGGTCTTTTTCATGCATGGGTGGACTTCAACCATTGTATATGAGATGATTTTCTCACTGGGTAGATTGTGGGATTGTATTATAGAGTGGTTTATGGCCTGGTTTACCTTCACGGATGCAGGGAAGTAGCGCTCAGCATTCCTAGCATTGTGTATATCATCGTCTTGCCATAAATTTCATTTGGTGACAGATTTGTGATAAAGTAGTTTGTTATTTTGGAGTGTTTTCACTAGGTTTGTTGTGGTGATCATGGGTCGATGCGAACATAATTCTTGGAAGAATTGAGTTTAATTAACCATATTTTAGTTTAGGAATTAAGTTAATATGGTAGTTGGGATTTAGCCTAATTTATTTATGTGTGGATCAGTCGCCGTACCAGGCATACTAGCCAGCAGTATATCAGCCTCAGCAGTCGGTCAGAGTTTTAGTATATTAGTCTCAACAATTGGTTGAAGCTTCGGTATATCAGTTTCGGCGGACCGCCGGACAAGCAACACCTCAGCCTATGCAACCAGCTACACTTCAGGTGATCCAGCAGCAAGCTATTCAGACGATGCCACTAACAGTTTCAAAGATGAATCAGATTTATGCAGTCACCGGAGAAGAGACACCACAGGAAGATGGATATATCAGATTTATGCAGTCACCGGAGAAGTGACACCAGCAGTTCCAGAGATGGTTCGGGTTTACGCTATCACCAGAGGAGGCATTGTAGACCGATGGATCGATTTTCTCAGATATTAAATAGCTGTAGAGTATCTACGTGTAGATTATAGCCTTTGTCTATATTTCTACTGTTCTGAGGGGTATTGGACATTGCCTGATTTAGTAGTTTTGTACATCTGTTTCCATACTGAACGAGTAGATGTTCACTATTTTCGTGTTAATATAATGGTCGGTAGTCAAGTTGCTCGATTCATAATCATGGTCGAGGTTGACCATGAGAGCCATTCGTAGACATGTTACGTGTACGACCTTGACGCAGAGATGTTGATTCTCTTGTAGCTTCGACTGTCGAGTCAGGAAGCTAAGGCTAACCCTGCCAACCGTATTAGCGGTAATACTCATACCAATTACTACCAAATGGGGTGCAATCATATGCACTTATACACCAGATCTCATCTAAGCTTGTAATTCTCCTTTGGGCGCTTGAGGTGTGGGTTGTTGATTTTCGATTAGTATTATTACTAGTTATGGGTTGATAGTATCTATTATTAATAGATAGCTAAATTTGGGACCAAATTTTTGTTAGTAGGGGAGAATGTTAAATACCGAGTCTTAGGGGGGCTAAATGGAAAATTCAGAATATAGGGACCTAGTTGTAATTATTCGAACTTGAAGGGCCTTTTTGTAAAAATGCCAAACCTATTAAAAAGCCCTAACTTCCCCTCAACTTCCCCGATTCAGTTTTCTCCTCCCCGACCCTTTTGTATCTGCCTCGACGCCACCCGCAGCAAGCAAGCCGAAGCGAGCGGTTCCCCGTCGCCACCGCCGCAAGCCTAGCCTCGCCTTCTTCTTCTTCTTCTTCGGCGCACACGAAGGAGAAGCCGACTTTCCCCTCTCCGGCGCACACAAACAAGACGTCGCAACTTCTCCTCGCGCGAACCCTAGGCCGACGATCAAAGTAAGGGTTCTCTTATTGAGTTGGCTGTGATAGGATGGAATTGGTTGTGATAGGAGATCAACTTGTGTAGAGGAGTTGGTTTTTAAGATTGCTCAGTTTTGTTTTGGGATTTTTGCTAACCTTAATTAACTGAATTCATGTTGCCGTGAGCATGTGTGGTGCTTAGGGTTCTTATGAGTTGGATTAGTAGGGATAACCTAATTTCCGAATCAAATTCATGTTTTCTTCTTATATACATATAGCAATTAGGTTTTGGAGTATTCTGTTTGGAAGTTGATTTGGTTCTAAGTGTTGCCGCAAGTTGTGTTTTGGTCGTAATTTGGGGTTTTGTCCAAGTAAGAAGATTGGTTGGATTGAGGTTGTTTTAATTTTCTGGTTTAGTGGAGCACTGCCGTGAGCTATGATAGTTAGGTAATTAATATGGTATTTTGGTTTTGGATGATTCCTTTGGGCTATTAGTGGATTAGGTTAACTGTTAATGTTATGTGTTGGAATTAGTTTCGTTCAGTTGGATTATGATTAGGGTTTAATCCTAATGTAGTTTGGTGGTTAACTTAGCCATTTTAATAATTGTATAAATAACTAAAGTTATGTCCTTGATACAGGACCCTGATTCGGACTCGTTTGGTTGATCGTGGAAGGTTCTCTTCATTTACGAAATTCTTCATTAAAAGGCGGGTACTTCTCCTTTGTACTCGAGTAGTTTTCTTTACCTTAAAAGCATGGCTATATTATGTCTGATAGGTTGCTTGACCTTGTTCTTTGTCGTTATTTAAAACATCGCCGTTGAGACTTATTCTTCGTTGATCTTCGAGTGTTCCCAAATTCATATCTGTACAGTCCTCTATTGGTTTTCCGTTCTGTAAAGTGTCGCTTGTACACGAGCACTTAGAGGTCCATTAAACACAGATAGTTTATTTGGCATTAGAAATACCCTACCTATTAGTGTATGTGCATAATCGTTGGTTTACGATTTCTGGTTGGTTGTATTGATGCATCGTATACTTGTTGGATTTTGTTACATCGTTGTTTCTTCGGTTGTTTGTGCATCGTATAGTATGCACCATACTTGCACGTTGCATACTAACGACTGTTAGACTTACATTTGGTTAAGCTGTCGTTAGTCATATTATTGCTTGATTCACTCAATCACTTGTTATCGTGGTAGTTATTAGAGTGCGAGCACCTGTCCTGTTATGCCAAACAGTGACACCCTCACCGTTATTTTTAGAGGGATGAGCTGTTGGTGGCTCACACTCACCGTTGTTTTTAGAGGGATATTGCAGCTGTATAGCTCCCCCTATGTATCGGAGTTGGAGTGTAGACTCCCCAACATTTTGTCCACTCAACCACGCCTTATGTGGTATTTGTTGTTGGAGTGTGTACAGTTGTCACAACCCTACCCACTCGGTCACACAGATGGGATGTGTTGACGGCTTGACTGACGTCAGGGGTGACACATGTCATTGCATTATGTGCATACGTATTTCGTTTATGCATTTTTCCTGTGATTGTTGCATTTATATGAGCTATGGTTGTTGCATTTGATTGACATGCATGTATATCTTGGTTTTACTATTGTTTTGTTGTTTTGTACATGCTTAGTGCTTATTCGGATTTTATGCTATGTCGTTTTACTATATGTTATGCATGTTTAGGTGAATCTATATTTCTTATGGACTGTACTCTTTTGATTCTCTACTAGTTGTCCTTTATTATGTCATGCTTATTGTCTACTCATATACCCGCAGAGTCCGCCCGGACTCACCACCGCTACCTTCCATTTTTGTTTCAGGTAGCAGGTAGATATTTTGCTTGGAGCCAGGAGATGATCCAGTTGCCAGTCCCTCAATCCCTCAGTTTCACCGGATTATTTTGGTTTGGAGTTGTTTCAGAGTTGGTTCTCCGTAGTTTCTTTGTTTCCGCATTTTATATTATTTCTGGTATGGTCTTGACAAATTTGTAGTCATGTCTTATTGGTCGGGTTTATTCGTTGTGGAGTTTCTTATTAAGTTGTGTTTTCTTTTATGCCTAAGGTGGCTGAGCCACCCGTTATCTTATAACTGCGTGGTTGTGTTTATCTTTTATGTTTTGTGATACTAGCCACTTGTGGCTAAGTTATATGGTGAAATAGTATGTATATTTGCCCCATATTGTCTGCCGTACAGGGGAGATGCTGTCTGATTTTCGAGTAAGCATGTGCCTCTAGGGGCGTGACAAAATCTCCTTAATGAAAGCGAGGTAGCCTCTTACAAACTTTAGAAGCTCAAAAGACAATGTAGAAAATATATACAGTTGTTGTACTTTACAATTAGCTTTAGGGTGTTATTTATAGTTTAATGGTCGAAGTAACCGTTTTGCTGACGTGACACACCAAGCGCCTCTATCCCTTTGAGGTGCCTATATTCGACTTATTTGTTATTACATTGCCAACATTCATCTGATCTGGTAGTATAGAGGTGCTTCTATCCCTTTAATGCACTTTAATCGGTCCATTATTTATCCCCACGGTAATATACCGCTGACTAGGATTGGGGCGCCTATATCTAATAGAGGCGCTTGGTCATTCCAAGCGCTTGAATGGTCAACTACATAAGTTGACATCTTCGTTCCGCTTGCTTGGGTGATGCTCAAGCTTATCCAAAGTTGAACTCATCAAAACCCAATTCTAGTCTTCTCCTCGAGCAAGTTTCCTTCCCAACTTCTCATCCCTCGGACGTCATGCGCGTCACCTTCTCGCTCTACTAGTATACTCTTCTATAGTTCCTCGTCCCTCGGAATCACTGACCCCATCGACTCACTTCTCTTTCCATCCTTCTTGCTCGTTGCGTCTTCCACTCAACTTTTTGTATTCCTAAGTTGCTGTACACTTAGACACAAGGTATCAAAAATAAACATTACTTAACTTGACTTAATTGATCACATCAAAATCAACCCAAGGTTCTTACAATTTCTCTCTTTTTGATGTGTATCAACCGGAATTAAGATAGGGTTAACAAACAAAAAAACCTGTAACAATTAAAACATAAATATTACAATTAAGTATAAAAATAAATATGGAAGTTGACAACAAATCATCCCCTTAACTTAACGTCTATAATTTCTCCCCTTTAATCACATATAAAATGGTGTTAATGATAAAAAAAAGTTTAAAAAAATTTAAAAAAAATCCAAGGGGTAGTACAATATTGATCTAAGATTCTGTAAATTTTTAAAATTATTTTGCAACTTAAAAAATTTTGAAAGATTTTAACATCAGCCTTTTTAAAAAAATTAAAAATTATTTATTTTTGTTAAAAAAATACCATAAATTTTGTCACTCCCAAAATTTTTTTTTATCATAAGAAAATTTTCACTCAAAAATTATTTTATTTTTCTCAAAATAATTATTTTTAGCTGAATAAAAATAATTCCTTAAAAATAGAATTCTAGGATAAAATAATTTGCTAGTTTTTGAGTTTGTGAAAGCTAATGGATATTCTCCAAATAAAAAATTGGTTTGGTCAAAGACGTATCTTCAAAAAATTTTAATTTTAAAAATTCATTTTTAAAAGGAAAATTCATAGAAAATTTTCTAAATTTTTTGTTATGGTGTCAAAATAACAAGACTACCTATATAAAAATTTCTTTAGAAAATCAATTTCTTTTGTATGATAAAAATTATTTTATTTATAGAAGTAGAAAATTTTTGAAATGAAATCAAAAAATAAATTTTAACTTAAAATAATTTTGATATTTTTAAAGAGTCAAAATACGTTCAATTTATGAAAAACTTGATTTTCCAAAAATTAATTTCTGAAATATTTTTAAATTTAAATTTTGATTTTTGATAAAAAAAATTCACAAAAATTAGTTTAACTGTCAAAAAATATCTAATAATTTTCTGCCAATAGATAACCTTTGTGTCCATCATTGAAAAAATTTAAACCTATTAAATCCGATCAAAAATGTTTTTAAAAGATTATTTTTATGTAATTAAAAAATTCTAAAAATAAATTATTCAATTTTAGCAATTAAAAATGATTTCTAGCAAAAATTTAATAGGTAATAACAGATTTAGAAATTCAAAATAAATTTCTACCTACTGGATTTATTAAAAATTTTCTTAGAATATGATTTTTTTTGATATTTTTATAATTTTACCCTACTTATTTTTAATATGTCAGTTTAACCCTCCATAATATTTGATATTTGAAAACTGTAAATTTGAGCATGCAAAATTCTTTTGTAATATTTCCATTTGTTCTTTTAATTTAACATTTTCAATTCTAAGTTGGTCAATTTCTTCTAGTTGGCATGCATGGTCCTTTTGTGATTTCATATACTTGGTTCGTAATTTTCATAATGATTTACTCGACAATGTTATTATATCATAAAGTTGTTCAGAGGGTAAGATCGTATGTCACTTACCATGACGGGCTTGTCAGTAGATGCTCATTCTTCATCAATGCTTTCTTCCGAAGTGGCTTCGCCCTCTTCTTCTTGCTGGCTGGCCATTAGTGCTAGTCTGGTGAATTGTTCTGTCTCGGACTCAGATGATGATGTTTCATCCCACGTAACTTTGAGGTTCTTATGCTTGAATTATATTTCTTTCTCTTTTCTATTCTTCAATTTGGGATAGTTGTTCTTGATATGTCCTTTTTCATTGCAGTTGTAGCAACAAACTTTTCTTTTTTTCTCCGAGTAGCTTTGTTGCTTATTTCTTATCAAAGTTGTTAGACTTAAAAAACTTTAAAAACTTTCTTGCCATGTACGTCTTTTCATCTTCGTCAAGTGAGGTGTCTGAATTCCATCTGTCTATCTTGGCTTTTAGTGCTAGATTCTAATTTGACTCTTTTTCTTTACTTACTCCTGCACATCTAAACTCTTGTAATTCGAAAGTAGAAATAAAATTTCTAAACTACTTACAGTTAGATCATTGTAGCCTGCTAGAGGGGGGGGGGGTGAATAGCAATTTTCTCGATTTTCTTCTCTACCTACGTTGTTAGTGCGCAAGCGGAAATACAATAAAACAAAACTAACAACTAAGCAATGCTAACAAACCTATTTACGTGGTTCGGAGATGAAGCTCCTACTCCACGACAGTCCGTGAGGTAGACGATCCTTCGATCCTTCGGCGGATCACTCCCCGGATGCTCTCCGGCTAGCTTGAGTAGCTCCTTGTGGGTGGAGAAACCTCACCACAAACCCAAGTACACTTTCTGAGCACTAAGACTACTAACAAGCCCTAACCAAGCTTGTTTCGTCAGAGGTTTCCAGCCAAACCCGAGCCTCTTTAAATAGAGCTCAAGGCTGGAAAACACCCTACTAGTCGACTGCTCCTAGAGCAATCGACTGGTCCCACTGAAAATCGACCGCTGCAGCTCAACGTTCGAATTTTCAGCCTACTCAACCAGCCGCTACCAGTCGACTGCTCCCAGGGCAGTCGACTGGTCCAGGGTCAGAAACATTCTGTGAGTTTCTGTGCTTGCTGGCAGTCGACTGTTATATTCCCAGTCGACTGCCCAGCTTACAAACACACTCTTCCTCACTCCAATGACCCTCCTCCACGTGTGCCTTCAAGTCCACTCCCTTGGCTTGCCCCTTGAAGTCCTCTTCCACCGGCTATCATCCCTCGGATACGCACGCAAGCCCTCGGCTTGTCTCCATGCCACCCTTCACGTGTGCCCTTTGAAGTCCACTTCCCGGCTTGCCCTTGGAGTCCTCCTCCCTCGGCTCTCGTCCATTCATGACTTAGTTGACTCTTCACCAACAGCCTTGACTGTTGCCTTCACGCCCTCTTCGTCTTTGACCCTCATCTCTCGGATGCACACAAGCCTCCAGCTTGCCTCCATGTCATCCTTCACGTACGCCTCGAAGTCCGCGTCCATTGGCTCATCGTCTCTGCTATTCATGGTCCCTCGGGTGCACACAAGCCTCCAGCTTGTCTCCATGCTACCCTTCACTGTACCGAAGCCGTCCAGCTAAGTCAATATGTGTAACCTGCAATCCTGCACACTCAAATACACATATTAAATCACAAGGGTAAACTTATCTTAAACCCTTTGCCCAAACATCAAAACACATGGTCACTCCGGACCATAGATTGCCCCAACAATCTCCCCCTTAATGATGTTTGGCAATACGTTTAAGTTAGGGAAAACAAATAGCAATAAATAGCAATAACAATGCTAAATAACCATTTGGACTTACGTTGCCAAGGCTCCACCTTGGACTTATACCGCCAATGCATATGCAATGCAAACATGAATTCTATCCCAAGGCATCCCACACCTAACCTTCCTTCCCTGTTGGAACCCGGAGTGCTAGAGAGGGGGGGGGGTGAATATAGCCAGACACCAATCTTTAGCTTTTAAACTCTTTTAAGATTTCTCTGCACTTAGGTTAGCCGCAGTGGAAGCAATACAAGTATAATAGCAGGAATATAAATGCAGAGAAGGAAAAACAAACCACACAGTCGCTAACTCAAAGATGTACAAGGTTCGGGGATAACTTGCCCCTACTCCTTGGCGTGCCCGTGAGGTGGGCGATCCCTTGATCGTCGGCAGATCAAGCCCGGTGAACCCCGGATAGTAATAGCCTCCTTCTCGGTGGAGCAACCTCTCCACAATCGCCTCAGTAGATGAATACAAGATAAGCACACGAGACACACAAGAAGGAAGGCTCACAAGGATGTAGTAGAACACTTAAGCACAAAACACAGAGAGCACACCACCCAGCCCAGCCAAACTCCTCAAGTTTTCTGTCTCTCTTCGTTGTTGTTGCTCCTCTGCCTCTGCTTTGTCTTAAGCCTCTACTCCCCTCATCAGGCACTCCATCAGCATCCACTGAAGCCACAGCCTGACCCCCTGACTCCCTGAGCACTCAGTCCACTGAAGACCCTCTCCAGCTGAGCCTCCGTCAGTTGCCAGCTGCTCTCCAGAAGCCGTTGAGACCTGAAGCAAGGAAACAAACAAACTTGCTAGATGGAAAGCCTCCCATTGACTCTCCTCCAATGTTTGAATCATCCCTGTAAAGCCTGCACACTCCAACAGAAGCTTAGCAAATGAATATCAAACAATATAACACAATATCAGTGAATCGGCAGAGAAAACAGACGCGATCAGAGCTTCTGATAGCGTATTTGAATTAAAGTGATCGGTCACCGGACCGATCAGAGAGCCTCCTGATCGGTCACCAGACTGATCAGGCTGGATCCAGACCGATCAGGCTCCGTCCTGATCGGTCCCCAACGCTCAATTAGAAATCGCGATTTCTTTGGGACTCTCCTGGATCGATCACCAGACCGATCCCAGGTTGTGGATCGATCACCAGACCGATCCCTCCTGATCGGTCACCAGACCGATCAGGCTGGATCCAGACCGATCGGGCTCCGTCCTGATCGGTCCCCAATGCTCAATTAGAAATCGTGATTTCTTTGGTATTCTCCTGGATCGATCACCAGACCGATCCCAGGTTGTGGATCGATCACCAGACCGATCCACCCCTTTATCGGGCGATTTCTGATCTTTTGCAGTCCAAACCTCCTGATCGATCACCGGACCGATCAGGGAGCCACCAAACCGATCAGGTCATGATCAGATAGATCAGGCTCCGTCCTGATCGATCATAGAGAGGAACCCGCGACGCTGGATCGTTCTCCAGAACGATCTGCACAGTGATCCTGATCGGTCACCAGACCGATCAGGAGTAGATCAGCAAGGGAACTCAACCTCACTGTTTGCTCCTTGATTGGTCACCAGACCGATCAGTCATCGCTGGATCGGTCACCAGACCTATCCACGAAGGAGCACCGTGTTAGTAATATGAGAGAAGTGTCCTAAGGCAATCACCTTATGATTGTAATAATTTACTTTAATAAATGAATATTCACTATTTGAGTATACATGTTCATGTATTTGATTGAGATCTTAAACTCATTTACTGAATGTCCGCAATACAATTCACAGCATGAGAGAATTTGTGATGAATTCACAACTAGTGATTATCTCTATATGTGCAATTGTGAAGTATTGAAATTGTCCCTAGTCGATGAATTGATAAATACGGACACTATCAATTCTGTTGAGACTAGCATGGGTTATTCTCTAATCAGCTGATTCTCACTGGCTGGTGACATTGGGATGTCCAGAGATAAACATGAATGCTAGTTAAGGGAACTAGTTCATTGGAGTGACTAGCTGTAAAACTTCATATGGTAATCTACATATAGATATGTCAATGAAGTTCTTACTGCAGCTTAAGTGCGATGTTCCTTTGACTTGCGGTGTTCAAGTCATCATGGTCATGAAGACTTATACTTTGACATCTTAAGCAAGCATCTCTAAGGAGGTGTGGACCCAGGATGATTGGGTATAAGCCGAAGTGCCCGAAGATGTTTGAACAGCCTACAAAGGATTCACCACTCCTTGCGAGGAGATGTATACCCAAGGCCTATCGTTGGATTGTTACTCGAAGCCTCTGGCCAGAGCATCACATGTTCCGAGTATGAATATCTCAGATACATGAGAGTAATTAGAATCCATTGGACGAGAAAGACATTACTTGGGCTAGATGTGACGTAGTCAGCCTAGTGGGGACTGACACATATAGACCGTGTCCTGAACCAAGTGGGTATAAGATGGTGAAGGGAATGAGGCACGATTCATTAAAGCTGCTGAAGGGTTTCAAAATAGTTTCTGAGGTCAACCGTTGATCTTTCGATTAATTGGGGATCATGATGTACTACTAGGTGCCAATCATGATCGTTCTATAATTGGTTAATTACAGACGGCTAACATAAATCGAAAGCCTATTTAGTCACACGCACTACGAGTGATCCGAGGGATTTAAAATGAGTTGAAAATTGAATTTTCCGATCAAGAGAAATAAGTCGAATCTGAATTTTTCAGAGACGCATCGGAAGCATAAAATGGCTAAGTCTTTTGAAGACTTATTGAACGAATTAAATGAGTTTAATTCATGAAGTCGGGGCTTGGGTTTGGCCGGCCAAAGAGGGTCCCCACCCTCTTTGTTTGGCCGGCCAAATTAAAAAGGGGAGAGCCGAATTTTTTGGTTCAAATTATAAAATAAACCGCACGTGGTTTGTTTATAAAATTATGGATAAAGAAATTTATATAAAGAGATTTATTTTTCATGGAAATTAAAATAAACCTTGGATTGGTTTATTTTATTTTATAAAATCAATAACGGATTGATTTACCATGATAAAGAAATTTATATAAAGAAATTTCTTTCCATAATAAAAGGGGAGACATGGTTGTTTTTATTATAAATTAAGTTATAATAAAAACTTGGCATAACGGAATAATTCATAGAAAAATTTATAAGATAAATTTCTTATGAAAATTTATTCCGTTAAAAGGAGACTTGGCGATTAAGAGGCTACTATATAAAGGTACCAAGGCAAGGCTTGGAGATCAATCCAAGAGATCAAGGATTCTTGCCTAGCCTCTCTCCCTCTCCTTCTCTCCCTCTCCCTCCTCTAGTGGCGCCGGCCCTAGAGGCCCTCCTTTTGGTTGTCGTGAGCTTCCACCACCAAGAAGAGGCCGAAGAAGAAGAAGAAGCGGGCGCGACTCCTTCCTTCCTCCCGGAATCTTGATTCCGTTCTTCGTTTGGTGGTTAGTCTTTCCATCTCTCTCTTGGTATTCTTGTCGTGCCTTTGGAGAATCTAGTAGTTCTTGTCGGCACGAAACTCGTGGCTTTGCGAAGTCATCCCGAAGAAAACTCGGCGTGGACGCGAATAGAGGCGGAGCTTCCAAGGGACGCTACGGTTGGATCTCGTCCCTTTCTATGAGTTACGCGAGGTATTAAGTAAATTAGTTTACTTTCTGCAAAATTTTAAATGTATGATCATGTCTCCACAACATAAGGTTGCATGCTAGATACGTGGTTAAAATAATTTGAGAAATTATTTATGCTAAACCTTCCGCTGCACGTAATTAAATTTTAAAATTACGAACACGTATCCATGTCAACATGCACCCGGTCCCAACACACCGTGCCAACTTCCCTGATCGGTCACCAAACCGATCCAGGCAAGCCCAAATGCACTCTAAGTCACGAGAACAAGCCTCCAGCCCTTCTCTACCTTGTGTCATGCCCAGCTTCACTCACTGGGACTTCAACCTAACCCTCCAAGCTATGACCTGGCTTCACTCACCAGGGTTTCGGTCACCCGGCTTCACTCACCGAGACCTGGCTTCACTCACCAGGATTTCAACCTAGCTTCACTCACTACGATTTCAATCACCTGGCTTCACTCACCAGGACCCGACTTCACTCACCGGGATTTCCCTCACCTGGCTTCACTCACCAGGACCCGGCTTCACTCACTGGGATTTCCATCACCTGGCTTCACTCACCAGGACCCGACTTCACTCACTGGGATTTCCATCACCTGGCTTCACTCACCAGGACCCGGCTATTGATGCAGTCTTGCCCTGATTGTTGTTTGGTGTTGACATCGATTTTAGTTTAGGTGGATGATCATTAATTATGATTAAGTCCTGATGGGGGATCAGGCATGACATGGATTATGATTAAGTCCTGATCGGGGATCAGGCATGGTGTTGGAAAATCCTAACCTGGAGGGTTAGGTGTGAAAAATCCTAGCTTGGAGGGCTAGGTGTTGGGAAAGTCCTAATTCGGAAGGGTTGGGTGAAAAGTCCTAGCTTGGAGGGCTAGGTGAAAAGTCCTAACTTGGAGGGTTAGGTGCAAATTCCCATCCTGGAGAATTAGGTGAAAAAGTCCTGGCTTGGAGGGTCAGGTGCCTAGCTTGGAGGGCTAGGTTGGATGATGTTCTAACTCGGAAGGGTTGGGTGAAAATTCCTAGATTGGAGGGCTAGGTGAAAAGTCCTAGCTTGGAGGGCTAGGTGAAAAGTCCTAACTTGGAGGGTTAGGTGCAAATTCCCAACTTGAAGAGTTAGATGGAAAAATCCTTAGCTTGGAGGGCTAAGGTGGATGAATTCCTAGCTTGGAGGGCTAGGGTTTAGTCTCTGGATCGGTCTGGTGACCGATCAGGGACATTGGCACGCTGCTCCTTAGTGGATCGGTCTGGTGACCGATCCAGCTATGTCTGATCGGACTGGTGACCGATTAGGGAGTGCACAGTGAGATTGGGAATCTACTGTGTGGCTCCTGATTGGACCGGTGACCGATCAGGGAGCAGGCTGCTTCCTTGCTGCCTTGCTCCTAATCGGTCTGGTGACCGATCAGGGAGCAGACGGTGAGTGAGTTCCCTTGCTGATCAAAGTCCTGGATCGGTCCAGTGACCGATCAGGGATCTTGGATCTGATTAAAAAATCACTGTTCATCTGCCCTGATCGGTCTGGGTGACCGATCAGGCTTCACTCTGATCGGTCTGGTGACCGATCAGGCGTATATAACTGGGAATCCCAGTGAAGCAGTGGATCGGTCTGGTGACCGACCCACACGCCCTTGATCGGTCCGGTGACCGATCAGGGATCTTGGATCTGATTACAGAATCACTGTTCATCTGCCCTGATCGGTTTGGGTGATCGATCAGGCTTCACTCTGATCGGTCTGGTGACCGATCAGGCGTGTATAGCTGCGAGAGCTGGGAATCCCAGCGAAGCATTGGATCGGTCTGGTGACCGACCCACACGCCCTGGATCGGTCCGGTGACCGATCACTTTAATTCAAATTGCACTGTCAGACGTGGTCAGAGCGTCTGATCGTATCTGATTCGCTGATGTTTGCTTCTGATATTTGATTTACTGTATGATTTGCTGCTCTAACAGTCTGATTAAGCTGCAGGTGACAGGGGAGGATTCAAACACTCAAGGAGAGGTCAACGGAGGCTTTCCTTGGAGCAGGTTTGTCCGATTCTCCATTTCAGGTTGCAACGGCGGAGCTACAGACTGGAGCCGAGACTGGGGCTTGGCTGAGGGGATCTCAGGAAGACCAGAGAGGGCTCAGTGGTAGCTGGTGTTGGCAGCAAGGTAGCTGGAGGCTACGGAGGATATTGTTACCTGATGCTGAGTGGAGAAACAAAAGGGCGGAAATTGGCTTCGTGGAAGCAGAGTTCTGGAACTTGTGTTCTTGCCGCACTTAGTGTTCTCCACAATCCGCTTGCTGCGTTCTTGAAGCTGTCATCACTTTGAGCAAGCGATCGAGAAGCAACCAATCTTTACTTGAGCGCTTGAAGGAGGGAACAAGTAACTTGGAGTTCGACAGTGGGTAGACACGAAGAAGGGTTCTTGCGTGAGATCGCCACTTGGTGAAGCTCAGGGAAGTTAGCTGTGTTCTTGTCCTTGCTAAGTGTTTGAGTAAGATCTTTCTCGCAGTTTCTTTGTGCTTAAACTTTATCCTGATTGAAACACTGTGGAGAGGTTTCTCCACCGAGAAGGAGGTTGCGTTATATCCGGTGAAATCGGGGCTTGATCTGCCGACGATCAAGGGATCGCCCACCTTAAGGGCACGCCAAAGAGTAGGGGCAAGTTATCCCCGAACCTTGTAAACCCTCTTGTTAGCGTTCTTGGCAGTTGTCTTTGTTTGATCTCATTTCTGTTTTAGCTTACTGCACTTTTAGTTTCTTTTGTTTCTTCCGCTGCTGTGCTACTGATAAGTTAAGTGCAGGAAACTTGTTAATCGCAAGTGAGAAGTGATTGGCTATATTCACCCCCCTCTCTAGCCATCTCGTTTCCAACAAGTGGTATCAGAGCGTGGGGCTCTGTTTTCGGCTTAACATCCAAGAGTTATCAACCAGATGGCTTTGAGAGAAGGATTCTCCACCACTCGACCTCCATTCTTTGATGGCGCCGATTTTCAGTATTGGAGATCAAAGATGGAATACTATCTGAAGATGGATATCCACACTTGGTTCGTAGTGAAGGAGGGATTCATTCCTCCTAAGGATGACGAAGGCAAAGAGCTGGAGTCTTGGAGGTGGACTGCTGAACAAACTCGGAAGAGCGAAGCTGACGCGAAG
This sequence comes from Boesenbergia rotunda, assembly GCA_024364735.1. Taxonomy (NCBI): domain Eukaryota; kingdom Viridiplantae; phylum Streptophyta; class Magnoliopsida; order Zingiberales; family Zingiberaceae; genus Boesenbergia; species Boesenbergia rotunda. Next base: position 73,366 of record JAGFNQ010007297.1, on the reverse strand, counting down.
GCGGTTGTCACTCTACAATGTGGCATGAACAAAGATCAGCTCATCAAGGTTGGTCCTTTCACAAGTGCGAAGGACTTGTGGAACAAACTCATTGAGCTTCACGAAGGCACCCGGGACTCTAGAATCGCAAAGAGGGATTTGTTCCTCAATCAACTTCAAAATCTCTCCATGAAGGAGAATGAGTCGGTAAGTGAGCTTCATGGTCGGTTCAAGGAAGTCCTCAATGAGCTTCATTCAATTGATGAAAAGGTCGAGAACCGCGACCTTGTGAGATATGTGTTGAAAGCATTTCCAAGGAATGCTTTGTGGTCATCCATGGTGGATGCCTACAAAGTATCCAAGGATTTATCTATTGTAAAATTAGATGATTTATTTTGTAAGATGGAATTGCATGAAATGGCTAACAAAGGCCCCAAGGAGAAGGGGATTGCCTTAGTTGCAGGGGACAGAACCAACAAGAAGAAGAAGGAGAAGGAGGTCTCATCATCTTCATCCTCTTCCGAATCCGAGTCCAATTCCGAGGAAGATGGCAGCAGCTCCTCTTCATCCGAAATGGCCAACTTTGTGAGGAGGATGATGCGAAGGGTTCGACGTTTCAAAAGTAGAGGTAACACTAGTGAATCCAAACTTGATAAGAATAATGCATCTTGCTTTGAGTGTGGTAGGAAAGGGCATTTCAAGAATGAATGTCCAAAGCTTAAGAAGAAGGAGGAGAAATCCAAACGAAAAGAAGAGAAATTCAAGAAGAAGAAGAAAGCCTTGAAGGCCTCTTGGGATGAGTCATCCTCTAGCTCATTCGATGAAGAAAAGGAGGAGAAAAGCACAAGGCAAGTGACACTCATGGCTCTTGGAGAGGAGAGCAGTGATGATTCTTCAAGCTCCTCAAACGCGACTTCATCATCTTCGGATGATGAAGAGGTAACTTCTCCCAAGCTTGAAAAGTGTTATAGAGCAATTGCATGTTTATCTAGTATGCTTAAAAAGTCAAAGAATAAGGTTAAGGCATTGACATTAGAAATTGATCAATTGAAAGCTTCTAGGGATGATAATATTGATGATTTACATGTTGAACTGCTAGAAGATGAAATTAAATCATTGAAACTTGAAATTGAAAAGTTGAAGTCCTCTAAGGTTGAGGAAGTCAATGATTTGCATAATGAATCGCTAGTAGAGGAAAACCAATCATTGAAGAGTGAAGTTGAGAAGCTCAAGATTATTCTTGGAAAATTCTCAACTAGCTCTAAGACCTTAGATATGATCCTAAATGCCCAAAGGGCGGTGTACAATAGGGCCGGTATTGATTATCGCCCTAAGGAACCGTCATTTGTGTCTCTCATGTCTAGGACTGATATGAGACAGTCTAGGACACACAAAATCCAAAAGAAAATGATCAAGGCATGGGTGCCTAAGTCATGTTTAGTTGATGCTTTAGGTCCCAAGGTTTGGGTACCTAAAATTTCTATTTTTCGAATTGTGTAGGTTATGATTGAGGGAGAGCATCTATCAACTTGGTTCGTTGATAGTGGATGCTCCAAAACACATGACCGGGAT